>LBFM01008915.1:0-11800 GCA_000988765.1 Achipteria coleoptrata | reverse complement strand
TCTTGAGCCTAGATATCCAGGTTGAAATTTGATGTATGAAAGGGTAACTTTCACTCAACACTTTGAAAAGTGAATATTCTGTAAACTAATGAAAAATAGCGTTAAATTCAATCAATAGATGTCTCTATTATTTAAAAATATTGAATAATGGCTTCAATTTTGTTGGGGAAATGTTTGGGTCCGTACATGAAATCAACGGTCAAAGTGTTGGTTCCGTCACTAAAATTGGACACATTTTTCAATATGTATTTTAGGGAAAACCAACACTTATTAGTGGACAGCAATCAACTCAACTGTGAAGCCGGCGATTGGCTTATCATCAAAAAACTGGAACAACCGTTGAGTCTTCGGGTGAACCATAAAGTCGAGAGAATTGTCTATAAAGCGGGTCATGTGGTCGACCCCATCACTGGTCGACAATCATTAGGATATGAATACGTGTCCGACAAAAATGATTTCAGGAAAAGAATTTCACATTAAATCCAAACTTTCAATCGATGGTAGAGTTCTTCAAACGTTTCAAACATTTAGTGTTTATTCTGTAATCAAATTAATGTTTAATAAAAATAAACTTTTATTCAAAACTAAAATAATTATTTTGATTAGAAATTAATTGAATTCAATTAAATGTTTGCCAATAAAAGAGGGGTTCAGTGACTTCAGTCAACTCAATGTTGACGTCATTTATGTGGAAATTAGTGTTTTATAATAAAAATTGTCATAAATTAAAGTCAATTAAAGTCTCTTCAATTGAATTGAATTTTTCTTTTAATTAATTAAATTTAATTTATATAATCATTAATTGATTGAATAAAATGAGTGCCGAAACTATAGTCAGAGATATTTTTGGTGACAGCGATGACAGTGAAGACGAGTTTGAGGTCTGATTTGTTTTTGGTTTTAATTTAAATAAATTTAATTTAATTATAAAAAAGGGTTTCGAAGGAAACAAATCATCGAATTTAAAGAATAGCGAAGAATCGGGTAATGAAAAGGAATCTCAATCGGATCAGATTGAAGACAATGATGAGGACAACGATGATTACGAGGGAAACGATAAAACGAAAGACGACATTAAGTCAGACAATGAGGACAGAGAGGAAAGTGAAGAAAAAGTGGACACAGAGCCCAATGAAGATGAAAACAGAGAAGTAGTTCCCGACGTGTCTTCTGATGAGGAGTCAGACGATGGCGACCGCAAACCTAAACAGTAATTAAAGTTTTATTTTGTTTTGTTTTGAGTAAAAGTTAAATATCTGTTCAAAACTGGAAATTATTTATTAAATGCTTTTCTCTTTAGTTTTTTTATTTAATTTCAAATGAGAGGACAGGTATTCAATGATTTTTGTTGGTTTTAATTGTCTTTAGGGAAGACATTGTCTATGATTTCGATTTAATGCTTCAGAGGAAGAGAGAAGAGAATTATAGGCGAAGAAAGAGGAAGAATATCGATATTATCAATGATAACGACGACGTTATCGCAGAAATGATTCAACAGATGAAACAGGCGGCAGATGTGAGCACAGGTCCTGTCTTTCAATTGTTTTATTGATTTTCTGTTTGTTTAAATTAAGGACGACTTCGAACTAAATAAGAACCGAATGACTGCCACTCGAAAACTCAAAATGTTATCATTAGTGGTAACACAACTCAGAAAACTTGATTTAAGAGAAGCCTTCTTAGACGCCGGTGTTCTCGGAGTTATCACTGATTGGTTAACACGACTTCCAGATGGAAGTCTACCTCACCTTCAAATCAGAAATAATATGCTTAAGATTTTACATGAAGTACTGCTATTCTGTGCTAAATATATATTAAATAACTGTATTTGCAGTTTAATATCGATGACGTCGAGAGGATTAAAGCGAGTGGTATCGGGAAAGCCGTTATGTATTTATTCAAACACCCCAAAGAAACGAAGGAAAACAAACGGTTGGCCTCACAATTGATTGCCAGTTGGAGTCGACCCATCTTTAATCTGGACACTGACTTTCACTCTATGAGTAAAGAGGAGAGAGAGACCAGAGATGTCGAACACATGAATAAAACCAAAAGAATGAGATCTGATTCTCTCAGTGAAACTGATAGTCCGACCCCTACTCCTAAACCCAAAGCTCCCGAAGAAAAGTAATTATTACTTAATTTTTGCCTCATTTTATACAACTTATCATTTGATTAGAAACCTTATAAAACCGGGAGAAAAGGGTTGGATCGCTCGGGCGAGGGTTCCTATGCCTTCAATGAAGGACTATGTCGTTCGACCCAAATCTTCAGGCGATATAGACATCAATAGGGTATGACTCAAATGTTTGATTTGTTATAATATTAACACTATTTTACAAACTAAAGGGCGGTTCCAGTAAGAGACCGATGGGTAGAATCGATAAACATTTGCGAAATTTTAGAGAAAAGCAAAAGCTATCAAAAGCTCAAAGAGCTGTTCCCATCAGTATTGAAGGCAGAAGAATGGCGCTATAATTGATTCCAAGAATTTGTAAAATTATTTTATTTAAAAATTTAAAAACAATCGATTTATTACTAATTATAATACATTATTATGTTTTGTGCTGAACATATAAAACATCTCTCGAATGAATTCCCGCCGATTCGAGAGTCTGTCCGTCGTTTGAATCGATTTGATTGAGATTTTTCTTCGGAAAATTCGTTATCAAATCGTAATCATTCATATCATAGCCTTTTGATGACAAATATAAGAATAATGCCTATAATTTGTATAAATTTGTATTAATTTTATCATTTATTTGTCGATTAATTTCTTTCAATAAAACCTTTAATTGAGAATCAGATGGAAATGTGATGTTCTCTCTGTTTCCGTCGGGATATCTGACTACGAGTTCAAATTTGGAGCCATTTTCGGGCCCTAAATAGTGTCGATAATCTTCGAGTTCTTCTTTAACTTGATTTTGAGTAACAGTTTCTGACGAAAGAGTAGACTTTGCATTAACTGATAATTTTGAAGCCATAGCGACAGCAGTGGACGACTCGCAGTGTTTGTGTTCTTCATTATCCGAATCAAATGTCTCCAAATCGCTGTCATCGATATCGACATTAATGTTCTGATTGTTAGCCTTTGGATCAGTTTTGACCACTTCTTGCAAAGAGGCGGCGATCGCAGCCTTTAATTGCATTTCTTCGGACTCTTCATAAATGGCCTGAATTTTAATGAAAACAACTATTGTTTTAATTAATTCCAAAAACAAATAATGAAAAGGTTTTAACCTTATCTGCAGATAATTTGCGGTTAATATCGAAGTCGTCGGCTGTCGCTGAAGAACCGGAAGGAGTGGGGAAATCGTGAAGAAATTCAGTGACCAAATCACAAAAGGAGACGGAGTCGACATCACTCCAATTGCGTAACTTCTCTCCTATTATTCAAATACTTTATAAAAATCAATTTTGAGTAAAAAAATTGAATACCAGTTCTCGGGTCAAGAATTGCGATATAAGGGAAGTTCGTTACGTTATAAAACTGCATAAAACGCTGTCCTTCGCTATTATCGTGATATGTCTTTAATAGAAATTATTTAATAAAATATTGTATTAAAATAATTAAAGGTATGACACAATACCTGCCAGAATATAAAGTGTTCTTTGATTATACTCTTAACGGCGGGATTACTCCAGACATCTCTATTCAATACCTGACACGCAAACTCTCGATGGTTCTGTACATTAACCATAAGCCACTTATTATGTCTCTGTCCTTCATCTTTGGCCTTAATTTAGAGACAATTAATTTGAATCAATTTAATGACAGATGTATTACATATTCAAGAGTTCCGCGACATATTAGATCCAATGGCGGCCGAAATAAGTCTTCCAGAGTTCGTCTCTTAGTGGCAGAGGAGGACTCGACAGCAGTCGAATTGTTAACCATTTGCTGTTCAGTCCATCCTTTGAATAGAAAATGATTGGTCAGAATAATAGAAATGTGAGAATGGGTGAGATATGACATACTGGCCTCCTGTTCGAAGTCACGGAACGCGTCGAACACTGAGTTAGAATTGGGTCGACGGATATGATTGCTATACGAAGCCGTCGGGAAGTCATCGACTAATACCTGACGCACCGGAGGTATAGGCGGCCGAACAGTGGGTCTGTTTAACAGACAACCAATGAATATATGACTCAATTTTATATTAATAATAAATTTTACTCAGAATGAGGGGAGGAATCGCTTGGATCGAGAGTCGCGACATTGGCTTCATTTGGTATGCGATTGTTTGCATCGATTTGGCCATCAGTTTGATCGACAAACATATTGATGGCTAACTCTATATTCCAATTACAGGCCTCTAATGCTATTCTAGCCGTCGACTCATTGGCCCCTAAGATATCCACAAAACTATTTATTTTTTCAAACAAATTAATGTTTGACAGACAGACCCGTAATACTGCAGAACTGGTCCACAGCGGCAGACATTTGACTTTCTTCAGGCGTCGACTCCATTGAGTGGCCGATAATCGAAATGTTAAACGAATATCAAATGAATGTCTTATGTCTTAAAATAATATTTTAGTAAACACTAAGAACTGATAAAAACGCTTAAAAACTGAAGTTTATTGTCTTTTATAGCCTTTCCATCCAATGACTAATCAAATAAATGAGCGCTAAATTCAAATCTATTTTGAAGTTTAAACAATCGATACTCTCTTTTACTCTCTTTTACTCTCTTTTAGACTCTTTTCACTCAATACTGAATCTAATTTTTATTTTAATTACGATATTATTATCCGAATATAAACTCAAATAACCAATCAATAAATTGTACTAAAGTTTTATGAATGCAAATTCAGGTTTATATTATCAAGATTGTTATTATTAAATATAAATATGATGATTTTTTTGTCAGATCAAGTTTCAGTTGAGTCGAATTACTTGATTTCTATTAAGTTATTTTAATTATTTTAATTAATAGGTTTATATAGAAATGATCTATTTTTTTAAAATTCTATTTCCAACTCATGTTTGCATTAAGTCTCAGAAACTTTTCATTTTAAGTGATAATTGAATGAAACCGTTTCAGACAATAATTTTTACTTTTAATAGTAATAGACTATTACTAATAGTATTTAAGTTAATACAGTGAACGATGGGTTTGGGACTCCAGTGGTTCTATCCTTCTGTCAATTTTATCCTTCATATTGAAGACCCGAAACCAATAATCTGATGTAAAATATATATAAGTTTTATCCTTAATTAAGTTTTGTCCCTCAAGACCTCTGTCCCGACCCCAAGTCCACAACCGATTGTTGACTCTACTTTTAAATTTATTTTTTAAAACTAATTATTTGAATATATAATGAACATCGATTGAATATCACGAATTATATAAAACAAATTTTGTCCTATTATCATATTAACCTATCATTGTCCATGTACAGTTATAATATCAATATTAAAGTACAGGCATAATCGACTAGTAGTGACACAATGTTAGAAACTATTGGTCACTCATTTGATTGTAAGCAAATAATCAAGTTGTTAATTGTTTGATGAAAATGTTTGCACTATCTTGTATTTGACACATCACTTTCTACCTAAGAATAAACATAAAGGTGTAAATGTATTAAATATTAAGTACTTATTTAGCACATTATATAATGTTTAAGTCAAATGACTCAAACAAACACCAGTTCTGACATTCAATGTTTAAAAGGCATTATTGATAGAAATCATATGACTTTTGTTTGGGTTAACGCTATTTACATGTTTTGTGAATATGACTACTGATATATATAATAACACATTTGGTTCAATAGTAATACCTTTACTCTTCACTAATAATTAAACCCATTATTATTTAATTAATTTTTATCATTCATTCATTTAATCAATAAATTTATTATTTTTTCATTTGATTTCGATTAAAATCCAATAAAATATAGAAATGCAGTCAATGATTGCATCTCAACAACAACTCATCCGACGATCCATTAATTTAAGTAATAATAATAATAATAATAATAATTGTTGTGATGATAAAAAGAGAGACAATTCCAATGAATCGCTTACTAAAGAGAACGAATCCAATGGAGGTTCCGATTGTCAGAGCCCTAATACACAGCCATTGTCCGACTCTATCGGTTCCAATGATATTAATGATTGCAATAATGTCTGCTCTGAAGTGAGAAAAAGTGTAGACAAGAATAAGAAGAAGCGTTCAAACAATTCGTGGCTCAATATTTTAAATCCCAGTTATAAGACACGACACGAAGAGTTTAAGCGATTGTTTTCTAATTTGGTTCCAAATAATGAAAGACTTGTTGTCGACTATTCCTGTGCTCTACAAAAAGAAATCTTAGTTCACGGAAGGCTTTACCTCTCTTTGAATTACATATCATTTTACGCAAATATATTCAAATGGGAGACAAGTCTCGTAAGTCTTTCAATCGATTGATAATATCTTTTGAATCTCTAATAACTGATTCAACCAAAAGGTAATCAAATGTCGAGACATAACTTCTTTGACGAAAGCAAATACCGCTCGAGTTATACCAAATGCAATACAAGTGGTGACCACTTCTGGAGATAGATATGTGTTTACGTCATTCGGTGCGCGGGACAAGACTTATGTTATGTTATTCAGGATTTGGCAAAACGCTCTGTTAGACCAACCCATGAGTTCAGCACAACTCTGGCAATGGGTATCACTTCTACTGTCGATTATTTAAACCAAATATTGTATTAATATTTTACATAATTTTAGGTACACTACAGTTATGGCGAAGATTTGGGACTGACATCAGATGACGACGAAGAGTATTATAGCGATAATTTAGTGCAAACCCTCTCATCACAATCTCAGGCATTAGGAGTGGAAACTTGTGATTCAAATTCAAGTGATCCGGACTCTAGTGTCGAACGAGATGTATATACCGACTGTTTGGAAGAAAACAGCAATCCTTGTGAATGCAAGTGTTCCACACATGAGGGGAAACTCATAATGAACTCCACTTTTCCGGTGTCTATCGATCGGGCGTTTGAATTGATATTTACTGACAATAAATTCGTTCATAATCTGCATAAATCCCGTAAAACGTATGACCTGTGCCTCACTCAATGGGATGACACCACTAAAGACAAGAAAAGACAATTGAATTATACGGTGGCGCTCAACCATCCTTTAGTAAAATCAGCCAGAACTATTGAAAAACAATCTCTTTTGGAAGAGAGTAATATTGGACAGTACTATATGATCCGATCGGAGGCGGTAAATGAAGGTGTTCCCTATTGTGATACGTTTTCTACCATTTCTTTGTGGTGTTTATCAAAAGATTCGGAACAAATGACTCGAATTAAAGTTCATTCAAAAGTCATTTTTAAAAAAAATGTTTGGGGTTTGGCTCTAATGAAGCCAATGATCGAAAAGAATTCAATTCAAGGGATATCCGATTTCTGTACTGATCTCTCCAAACAACTGCCGAATTGGCTCCAAATCGAACGCAATTTAGGTGTTGTCCCCCATTTGGCAATCAATGATCTATCAGTTGATCTCAAAAACAGCGATCAATTGGCCGCTGATTCTTGTGATTCAAATATTAATGAGTCATTGCCTGTAAACCATCTGATTGTGGGTCCGTCCACTTCTAAACCGAAGTATAGATTACATCCAATTATGAAAAGTATAAATTCAATGAGTAATGCTTTTCTTATTAAAACTATTCTATTGGTCTTACTTTTGACTCTATTCCTCAATTTGTTGATAATGGGCCGCATTTTGAGAATTGAGTCTCAAATTAGTGATTCCAGTGATTCCTATTCCCATTCAGATTATCCGCAAACAGCTATCAATCGAAATGATTTCAAAAATCTGATCGACTCTTCTCTAAAAATGATCAAAAATATTGAATCAAATTTACAACATTTGAAGAATAAATTACAAAACGAAGAACTCTGACCACAAAATTAACGATTTATTTAATCAAAAAATAATTTCAATATTTTATTCAAACCAATGGAAGCGCACATCAAAAGTGCTGAATTGAGTCCACAATTTAAGCTATTTTTTATTTTTTTAGTTTTAGTTGATTTTAATTTAATAGTCACTCAAAATTGTGATAAACGGTTATATTCTTTGTTTAAAAGTATTCTTTTTTCAATTTTAATTCATTAAAGATTTTGGATTACATTCGAAAACTAAATTTGTATTAAATATTTTTGAATGATTTGGATGAACCCAACGATTAGATGATCTTATGGTTAGATTCTAATGATCTAGCTTATTCTTCAAAATTAACATAACTAACAAATTTATGTTAACAACAAACCAAGTAATACCGTATTGCCTCACATTAGCTGGTATAGAACGGGGCAAATAAAAATATGATTTAATAAAATGCTAACTTTGATGAATAATTTTAATGAATAGCCCTCAATATCTATAACTATTAAGATGAGATGTTCACACAAACACATAAATGTTTTAAAGTTTTACCTTAATTTGCAATTTAGGAGTAAACAAATGAATTATTCTGTATATTCTTGTATTCATTATACAAAAATAAAAGTTAACTTCTAGTAATTTTCCCCTCACTTATACCGGCATGCCGGTATTCCCCGGGGTATGCCGGCACTAACCTCATTTCATTTTATACCGGCATGTCGGCCAATGTGAGGTAATCCGGTAAATGTTCAATAAATCAATTATATGACAAGAATTCTAATAAATTAATCAAATCCTAACACTTTATAGAAATATAATTAATTGAGTCAATCATTAAATGCTAAACATTTATGAATTTCTTAATAAATGTGTTAATTGTGTGTTAATGTTAATTCTTAAAGTATATATCAAATTTGTCATGGTCATTGATCAACTGTCAACTATCTTTTTTCTCTTGATTAAGAATTTCTCTGATTCAAGTCCTTCATTCTCTATTATTCTTAATTTGTTAATGGTAGTTTTAAAGGTTTTTGCAAGATTTTCAAAAACTGGTAAATTTGATGAATTTGGTGTTTCATTTTAAATGCAATATCTTAAAAATTAAGCAAGATAATTTAGATTTGTGAATGGATCTTAAGCTTAGAATGAATTTTCTAGAATTTCATTTCTGGATTTTAAGAAAAAGTCAACGGAAAAGATACTATTAGTTCACAAACAAATTTAATAACAAATTTGAAAATTTTCTTCTAAAATATTTTTATGATTTCCAGCTATTATTTCTTTGAGTGTATATTATAATAATAGAAAATAGACACATAAAAAATATTGAGTTAATTATCCTTGATAAGCTGATACTTTGGAATTTGAACTTTAATATAATGGAGATTATGTCAGAATAATATTTGCCTTAAACTTATAGAAGAATGTGATCTAATGTTACGAATATTTTTTCTTTTATTTGTCTTACGATTCAACAAAAACATAACAAAAAGTTTTCGATAGAAACTATCGAAACATTAGATAAGTTTTTGGTGTAAATAATTAAGAAAAATATAAATATAAGAAAAATATTAAAAATCTTTAAAACTTAAATCTAAACAAATGTTTTATGCGATTTTGTGAGACAAGTGTTTCATTGATCTTCAGTTCAGTGCAGCCATAAGTTGATGGCTTCGATCCAATAAGTCTAAGATGTGATGCATAACAGCGATGAAGACATCACTTTCTAATTATAGCCCATTTCTAATGCAAATGTTGCACAAAAACACAACCAATGTTTGAGCAAAAGATCTGCTGACTTTACTATTATTAGAGAAATGCATAATATTATACAACTCTTCCTAATTAACTATTTTTCGAATTCATACATTTGATTGTAGTGTTTTAAAGTGTCCTTGCTCGCATATACTTTACATCATTAACTTTTATTTTAATCAAACATTTGAATCAATAAGTTTTTCAAATATTTTGAAGTCAATAGAGTTTATAATATTAATAATAATAATAAATATAAATAAGAATAATAGAAGAATTGTAATCAAATAGTTTTGTTATCCAATATTGAAGTCTAGTTAAATGACTTAACCGAAAGCGTAGGCGATTGTGGCGTAGGTTTGCCTACAGTTGGAGTCATTCGCTGCCAAATTTGTGATCCCATTTAGACTTAACTCTATTACAAGTTTAGCTCTGATTCGTAGCATTCAAAGCACTAGATTTTACATCACTTCGATTAAAATATCGCCATTTAATTAAATAATTGAATACATTTCTGTTTTAAATCATTTTTCACTTATGTTTGTTATTTTCAATTAATTTTTAATATTTTGTTATTTCTTATAATAAATCTTAAAAATTGAATACAATTTTTCATAAATTGTTTTCTAAATCATTAATAAAATGGTAGTAAACGAGTCAACTAAAGCCAACCGATCTGTTCGGCCAAAACTTAAGTCAATTGATGGCAATAATGTAAAAGTTTTGCCAAAAACAGAGAAAAAGCATCGATTAAAACAGAGATTCGAAGTAATCAAAAAGTTAGGACAGGGTACTTATGGAAAAGTGCAACTCGCTATCAATAAAGAGACCGGACAAGAGGTTTGTTTCTTTTTGAATACCGGTTTTAATGACTTAATAAAGTTATCAAATATTTTAAATTTAGATAAATATCAGTATATAATTGTTTTTTAATTAATTTTATTAAAGTTTTGATTAAAAACAGTTTATTGATATTTGTTTTTAAAATTATTAATTCAAATGATATATAAAAGAATAGAATTCGAAAATTTAATTTATTTTAAAATTTAAAAATTTGTAAAAATTATCAAATGTTTAGCTAACAATTCATTAAATAAATAATTTATCAAGCTATTTTATATAGTTTATGTGATTAAACTACTAACAAAATTATTAAACAAAATTATTGAATAATCTAAATTATGTTGTATTATAAATATGTGCAAATTTTAAAATTCAGTTCAAAACTCATTTTAAAATAACATCAGTCATATATAAATAAGTAAGGCATAAAGAAAATCCGACTTCTAAAAAGTAAACCACTTATTTAGTTATCTTGGAATTCATGAAATTGATTTTACGCTTAAAAATAGTATATTTCCAAAATATTTTAGAGGTTTTTATAGAGAATAATATCGAAGAATTGATATTCACATACATTCAGAACATTCTTATTGTTTGTTACGGATATTCTTTTTGGTAGAAAATATTTAATGACAAATATTTTTTTGTGACAAACAAAACAAAAAATCAGTTAAAGTTCATTGAAATTTATTTTGAAATTTTTTCATTAGAATTAATTGAAGCCATGAGTCGTTTACGCTTTTATTTATTATTAAATAATTATAATTTGTTTTAAAATTTAATTATATTTGAATTTTAGGCCAAAATTCTTTAAATATTAAATTCAATTCCAGTATTTTATTTATGATTAAAATAATCAACGATTAGTTTAACTCAAAACCAATAAAATTAATTTAATTTAAAGGTTGCGATAAAGACTATAAAGAAATCTAAAGTTGAAAACGAGCAAGATCTTATTAGAATTAAAAGAGAAATTCAAATAATGTCATCCATACAACACCCACATATTATACACATATATGAAGGTATGTTTGACCACAAATATAATCAAGAAATAAATCAAGAAATCATAAAATTTAATAATTATTTTGAATAGTCTTCGAAAATAAGGATAAAATAGTTTTAGTGATGCAATACGCGAGTGGAGGGGAAGTCTATGATTATGTCAGTCATAAAAAAGTATTGTCCGATATTGAGGCCAGACGTCTGTTCAGACAAATAGCGACAGCTATTTATTATTGTCATAAGGTTTGTCATTATCTTAATTGTGATCTCTTTTTTGGTCACAAATTTTA
>LBFM01008901.1:4050-16653 GCA_000988765.1 Achipteria coleoptrata | reverse complement strand
TGACTAAACCTCAAAACATAAAACCATTTAATGTTTATTTAAATGCTTTGAATTCTGTTCTCAAATTTCATTAACATTTCGATGACTTTCCTAATATCTAATTAAAACTAATGGACACGAATTACTTGCATTTTATATTTAATTATAGTTTAATTACATAATTACATAGTTTTGCTAAACATTGACTCAGTTTAGCAGAGAATCATTTATTTATGCTATTAATTGAATTAATGTTATGATCTAATCATTGATTAGACGCAGATTTTGATTCTTATTGGGAAGAAGAGGCCCGTAATCCGAATCGAAATCGTATCCGAATCGGTCGTCAATATCAGGCAACAGTTCCCCCAATTTTAAAACAAGGTTTGACTGAAAACCTCTTTAATTAATCTGAAAATTAGATTCAAATTATATTTTTGTTTAATTTTAGGTGAAAGCGATGGCAGAAAATTAGAAGAATTGGAAACATTGCGGTGGAAACCGGATAATGAACTGACAGATCAACAATTGGATCAATACCTTAGTGTTGCCAAAGCTGTCAGTCTGTTTACCCGAGCGATTGACAATAACTACTCCCAGAGTAATGTTAACAGCGATAGTCATATAGAAAATGATGAAACAAATGAAACGAATAGTAATTCAAATCAAAACACAAATCGCGATAAAACTGAGAATAAAAACGATAAAAATAAAGACAATACTTTGAGTCCGGGCTCGACATCAACTGTAAAAGACAATCGAATTCAATCTGCACTCAAAGGACTGGTAATCAAATTATTTAACATTAGTGTTAAACCATTTTTATAATTATTTTAAATGTATTTTTAGTCTGATTTTGTGTCTTCACATCATCCCAACCATCGAGATATTGGGTGTCGGACACCACTCCTTCCGGAGACGACAGCAAATAGTGCAGAGAGTGAGAGTGCAAACAGTTTGACTAATCTATTGTCCGCCGAATGGAATTCTAATGAAATAAAACTGTTTTCTCGAGCGCTTGAGGTTTGCGGCAAAAATTTCGGTGCAATTAAGAAGGACTTCCTTCCGTGGAAATCAGTGACGAGTATTATTGAACGCTACTATTTGGGTATCGGAAGAGACGGTCCTAACTCAGGGATCAAACACGAAGAACAGAATAATATAAATCAAAGTGGAAACTCTCAAAATAATAAACAAGAATCAGTTCCCAATACTTTTGTTTCAGACATTCTGTCCTCTGTGTCAAAGTTTATGACTTCTTATACCGACGCCAAACCCGAACTAAACGAATGTCAAAGAACTCAAAGTTCGCAAATGTCTTCGGAAGACATCAAAGATTGTGATTTGAAAAATAATTTCAATTCTGAAGATTCGAAGATAGCGTCAGTCAGTGGCCAAGAAGTGAAGCCATTAAAAGCTAAACCAATACTTCCAACTGCTATACAAGAGTCAAATAATAGCGTTTCTACTGTCGGTTCACTTAAATTTTATTTGGACGGACAGCTGGTCCTCAAACTGAACGCTCAACAAGAGATGATGGGACAGAAGTGTCAATGGGTTGAGTCATCGGACACCGCAAAGAAGGCCCGACTTTTGCATAAAACAAAGAAAAGGCTTTTAAATGAAAGGCATGACTCAGATGTGACCAATCATTCAAATCATAAGAACTCTAATAGTGAAGAATTAGACGACGGATCCAATGAGTCGAGTGATGACGACTCCATGGAAAGCAATGAAAGCGCTTTAGTTCCGTCGCCGTCCGCTTTCATCGCTAAAAAAGCAAAAGTCAAAGTCGAGAACAGTTCTCACAAACCATTGTCTTCACCGACTTCTTTACCGATGAAAGACTCGAAACTGGATGTCTCTAATCGTAACGTTAAGATTGAGTGCTCTAATAGTAGTGTTAAAAAAGAGGTCCACTTAAGTCCAAATTCAAACCATTGTGAGGACGAACACAAAAAGAGGTTTTCGAGTGAACACACAAATGAGAGAACGAATTCCCAGAACTGTTTAGAAAATAAGTGGTACCACACTATTGTAGAAAAGTCTTCATTACAGCCTCCAAAAGCACATTCGATGACATCAAGCGGACCACTCTATCGGCACTCGCGCTACGATTCAGTCCAGAGTTCATTAGGCTCGTCGTCCTCTACCAGTTCGCCCTCGTCTTCGTCCTCATCAGGAACTGGAGTGCCGTTAATGTCGTCCAATGCAATACCTGTAGACTTGACCCGAAAGTCCACAAATTATAGTCCATTTGAAGCTAAGTCATCGTCTCTGTCGAGTTCTTCGACACCAGATTTCGGTAATTATCCAGAAAGGGATAAAAACTCGAAAGTGTTGTCTTCTCCGAGTCCTCCCCGACTGCAGCCACCGTTTGTCTTTCCATATCCGGCGTATTTACCACTTTCTCCGACTCAAAGTCAAAACAAAATTAAAAGAGGTTTCACTCAATAGATAAATATATCTTTAAATTGATTTTAATAATACTTTTATTGCAGAAAAAGAAGTCAAGTCTTCCAACAATTTGTGCCAAAAGGCAGTCGAAGGTCGACCGTTAGTGAAATCGTCACCACCGACATCACCCTCTCTAATGGCTCCGTCATCAACGCCTCCCCTGCCGTCTGCATTGCCCTCCCCCTCTCAACTTGCATGGATCCAAAATTCATTCGCTCCATATCTACCAATTTATGAACAGTACTATCGTTACTATTATGGCTATGGAATGCCGTCACCCAATCATTCTCCGGGTATTAACATTAGGATTAATATACCATTTGTTTAACTATTTATTAATTATCGACATTTCAGGTGAGAGAATATCTTCGAGTCAAACACCGAAAGAAAATGAGGCCAACAGTAAAGAAAGAGCCAAATGTCTGACGGATGCAGTTCTTGTTGATGGCGATGACGCCAATTGTGGCTCTTAGTTGTCTCCTGTTTAGTCACTAGAGTTTTGTTCATAAAATGGTTTAACTGTTTGCCAACCGTTTGGCCATACATTCGATTTTTGATGGCTTAACATCGAGTGAAAGGAATATCTTTGAATTGAAGCTAATTTTAACGGTTAAACATTTAACCATAAATTATGGCTAAAGAGTAGAGTTTCTAATCGTTTAGTTTTGAACTTTTTGTTGGTATTGGTATTGGAATATAATAATAATTACAAAAACATTTGCACTCATTTTGTTTTTATCTGATTTTATCGTTCATTAATTTCGATCAAAAAGTGTTTTAAAATTCTGATTATTTTAAGTTTTGATAATTAATTTAATTGAAGAAAGTATTTGTAACGCGAATGGAAAGTCGAAAAGAGCCTCAAATTTATTAATAAATAGTTATTTAAATAGATTTTTAAATATTGTAATCATAAATATAATAATAATTATAATAAATAATAATAATTATTATTAATCATGAATTTTGAGAAGAATTGTAAATTGAATCGAAAGCATAAACGCACTGATAATTACATATAAATACTAACGAAGAGTAATAAATTTGATGTATTATTGGTATAAATTAAGATTATTATTAACTTTATTGTAATTTATTTAAAATCAAATACAACTGTAAATTCATTTTTAACGATACTTTGATTTTCTATTAAACCCAAACAAATATTTATCGCTATTTATCTATTATTTCACTAAAATTACAAATTAATTAATTAATTAATTATTTTGACTTTTATTTAGAACTTATTTTTCATTTCTTTAGCATCAAATCGAATACTTTTGAGAAATTGTTACAAGATTAATTAATTAATTTGATTTTTAACTCATTTTGATTTATCTTGATAATTAATTAATGATAAAATGTTTTCAATTTTATTCAATTATAAGGAATTCAAAGTTATTAATTGGCCTCAAAAATGGGTAAAAATAGTATTAGATTTAAAATATTCATAAAATGTTTGTTTAATGCATTTAAACTTTAATTAATTCAATAATTTAAAGGGTTTATATAATTGAACAAGTTAAGTTAAGTTAAGTTAAGTTCACTGTTGACTATCTTGTTTTGGATGCCTTTAAAGCTTAAAAGTGGAACGGGTTTTAAAAGTTTGTTTCGCTTTAAAAGAGTTATAACTTTGAAAATCTAATCCTATTTAAAGTAAAGTTTGTTGGAGTTCTTGGAGTGGTTCCATAAGTAGTGTTCGTGTATTTGGTGTTTGGAGTGATATCTAAAGTTAGTTTGAAAACAATAGTCTCTCAATATTTGTATGAAAGCATAGAATAGTTTTCATTGATTTAGTAATTGAGAGCTTCTTTAGTCCGTTCAATGTTTAGCCCAAGTGTTGAGCCCTAGCGGGAGACAACTGAATTAGGGTTACAGTTGTGGTGAGCAGTGAGTCGTGTGCTGTGAGTGTGTGTGGACTCAAATATGGACTCTCTATGATTTGGCTGTTGTGCTGACTTTCGACAACACTTTAGAATTACAATCGAATTGTTTTCCAATTAATATCTTCTTTCATATCAATGATTGTGCGGAAGACTAACACACCTTTGAGTTGATTAGAGTCCAGTGATATCAATGAACGAAATGGCGGCCAATATGTATAGAGTCGGAGGTAAGTCTTAAGACAACTCAATAATTAAGCAAAACTATAACAAAACGTATACTTTTTATACTCAAAAAATGCATTAATTGTTGATAGCATTGAGTGCTTTGCGTTCATTGCGTTCGTTCGCCGGTTCACTGCCTAAACCCTCAGCCCTACCATAGCTCTCAGCTCTCCCTCTCCTCTCTCTCTTTGCCACCAGTTTTGCCACTTATGCCACTCTTCTGTCCACTTTAACCGGTCATTAAATTACACATTATTTACATTCAAAACAATATTAAAGATTTTTTTACCGCAATATTAAACTTATTTCTCATTTCATTTATTTTTTATAATTTTGTATTTTTATAAAAATTTATCAAAAAGTCATTAAAATAGTCTATAAATTATGTCAAATGACATAAATATTAAAAATATATTTAATGTTTGCATTAATTTGAAGCTTTGCGTTAGATTTGACAAAATTTAATTGATTATTGAGTGAACCGGTGATACCATTCCATACCATTCCATACCATTCAAGTGATGGCATATAAATACCGCTCAAACAGAGAGAGGGAGAGAACTAAGCATTTGTTTTACATTACTTCACACAAAATATAATTTTATTTCTCAAACAAAATATTTTGAATTGAATTAATTGTTTGACTTATGATTAACTTTATTACAGATTATGTCTATTTCGAGACCTCTTCGACAATACCGTATCAGATAAGAAGAATAGAAGAATTAATTAAAGTGAGTCAATGAACTCAATGTTAATTTGTTGCTCAAAATCAGCCATAGCTTTGGATCAGCATATAGTCAGGACAGAGCTCTTCTCTATTAATCAGAGCACAAGTAGTCAGTGATAGTCGGCTTTCACTCAATTGCTAACCTAAACCTTGACTTTCATTAAATTTCATTGAATTGAATCTTATGTTTAAAAGCCTCACAACTTTCGAGAGATTCACTGCTTTGGAAGCACTTCTTTAATCCCTTTTCTGTTCTGCCATTTATTCCATTTATTTTAATTTAAGAATCGATTATTTTTAGGCATTATTTTATTCTCACTTTTGCACAACTTTTTGCCAATTTTTTTATACAAATATTTTTTCTTTTACTCTATGGACAGACCCCTAATGGCAACGTTGAGGCCAAAGTCATGTGTTTTTTCAGGCGCCGGGATATATCGGGATCACTGATAGTTTTGGCGGACAAACATCAAAGTAATTGTTTTTTCTTTTCTTTAATCGGATAAACTCTAAATGTATTAAAAAGCTTTAAAATAATTTTAAATCAATGGTAGCCTATCCTTAGCGTATAATAACCTGTCCTCAGTCTCTCTTATTAATAGTGGTCTTTAATGAGCGAACAAACAATATGTGCGTTGAGTTTAAAATAATCTTAGATTCGATGAGAGGCTGACGTCGGTATCGAACGTGTGGTTTGTGTTGTATAGGATATGATATCTTATATGTGTGTGTGTGTGCTCTGCCATTGACTGCATTGATGTGGTGTTAGTGTGAGCTCTGCTCATAAATTTGTCTCAGAGAGAGAACTGTCAACTAATTCTGGTCAAAGTATACTCTTTCTTCCTGCCCTTTATATATATGAATCAACTGCTCGAGGGAACGGAGCCCTCGGGGGGAAGGAGTGTATCTCTTAATAAATTACACACACTTTCAATGCTTTTTATGCGCTTTTTTCTTCGACTATTGTTTTTAACTCTTGAGTTAATTTCTTGTAAAACACTTCTTGAAAGCAATTTAACCGAAAATATATCGAAATTTGAGTCATAAAATTGCAAACTATTGAACCGATTGTTCGGTCAGAATATCTTCAATTCGTCACTCGATTATAATTATTGCTTTTACTCTCTGTCTAAAGCTATAGTCCGACCGACTCAATAAAGTTCATTAGTTTTGCCTGGAAGTGCTTCTACCCCTCCCTACCAGTTCTCTAATTTTTGAAGGTGTTTGTTAACTGAGCAGAGCATCACTCTATCAGCCCTATAGTGGCTCACAATCGCGTCACTAATTGTCTCCACTTCTGCACAACTTTTGCATAACCTTATCGTCTATTCATTGATCAAAAATATATATTTAAACTATTTTTTCTGCACAACCATTGCGTTGCTTATAAGGTAGAGCTCTATTGCATTAAAATCTTAGGACTGCCTTCAATTGATCGTCACTTTAATTATCTATTCATCAAAAGTAATGTCCGACCGATAGGAATGTCAATCGATTTGAATGACTATTGAAATCTGATCTGATATTAAGTGTTCTCACAATCAATACTTATTTCATTTATTCTATAAAAACATATATTTTTTGCATAAACTTCTAATAAATTATGTATTCGTGACTTGAATTTTATAAAATCAAAATTTTTTACAATTGAATAAAACCCTCTCTATTGGGATATCGACTAAACTCAAGAAATCTGTTTTTTAACTCAAATATATAGAGAGCTATAAATTAAGCCAAAATTTATTAATTTTCAAAGCAATCAATTAATAGAATATTTATTTTCTATAAAAACAGATCATTTGAATCTAGTTTTCATGAATAGTTGTTTTGTTATTCATTAAAAAATTGTTTCAATGATTTTATAGAATATTCTGTTAAATGTTTTTATGTTATTTTCCTTCATTAATGACCTTTTTATAGCATATTTAGTGATTCCGTATTACTTCAAACGTATTTATAACTGTTTGACAACTTATGAACTAAAGTTCCGTTTGTTTGAAATGTATAGAGAAATTGAGATGATCTTGCTATACTTACCCAAAATAGATAAAATTGCGTGTTTTAGCCTAAATTGACATTTCTATTAAATATATCGACATTTTTCTTATGACTTCATCACAGAATTTTGTTTTGATTCTCCTTTTATCTAAGTTTTTGAGATATTTTCTTGAATTTTATAAAAATATAAAAAACTAGAAAAAGAAAAATCATTTATTGAAGTAAATTATATGTAGTTTTACTCCAATTTGTTTGTATTTTATTTAGAATTGTATGAAACAAATGATATAATATTCTAATATTATTGAGATCTTTAAGTCTTTATTAATATATTTATTATGTTTTCAATTAAAACAATATAATTATGAAAATTATTAATTAAATAAATTGAATGTCAGGTGCCTTAGAAGAAGAACAGGAACGCGAAGCCGAACAGTTATCTGAGAAAAATAAACATCAGCTCAAATTGCGGGAACTGTTCCTTTCGCGTCAGGTCGAGACACTACCGGCCACTCATATTAGGGGCAGATGTAGTATCACTTTACTCAATGAAACGGAATCGTTGGCCTCTTATCTCAATAAAGAGGACGCCTTTTTCTATACATTGGTTTACGATCCACACCAGAAGACACTTCTTGCAGATAAGGGTGAGATCCGAGTGGGACAGAGATATCAGGCGGAAGTGCCGCACAGTCCTCTCGGAGCGGAAGAATCTGATGGCAGAGATCTCTCAGAACTCGAGACTTTAGTCTATACTCCAGAACATAGTTTAGGTGACAAACAGATCGATCAGTACCTGATTATAGCTCGTTCTGTTGGGACGTTCGCCCGAGCACTGGACTGTTCCAGTTCCATAAAGCAACCTAGTTTACATATGAGCGCTGCCGCCGCCTCCCGAGACATAACTCTATTGCACGCCATGCAAATCCTTCACCAAAATGATTACGATATTGGAAAAGCAGTGTGCAGTCTAGTCCCTCCCAATGGCCCTGTTCTCTGTCGCGATGAAATGGAAGAGTGGTCCGCATCAGAGGCCAACCTTTTCGAAGAAGCACTCGAAAAGTATGGCAAAGACTTCAATGATATCCGTCAAGACTTCGTAAGAAATTCACTGATTTTGTCCATCGAATCGATTGTTATTTATTTTTTGCTCCATTTTTCTGATCGATAGCTTCCGTGGAAAACACTCAAGAATTTAGTCGAATACTACTATATGTGGAAAACTACCGATAGGTATGTCCAACAAAAACGGGTGAAAGCAGTTGAGGCCGAAAGTAAACTAAAACAGGTTTACATTCCTAATTAGTAAGCATTTTATCACTTATTTTGTTATATATTTTCTAATAATTGAGTTCTAATATAAAGTAATAATAAACAACCGAATGGAGGAATGAATTTGTCGAATGACACCAACGGAGCTAATGGTCGGCCCTGTGAGAGCTGTAACAGTAAGTTATTAAAACAGCTGTGGCTTTACTATTGACTAATTTGTTTGATAAATGATAAATCAGAGCAAACATCGTCGCAGTGGTACGCTTACGGACCGTCACATCTTCAGTGCCGTCTCTGTCAGAGCTGTTGGACGTATTGGAAGAAATTCGGAGGACTTAAGTATTCTTCACGAATAGGTATTAAATCAATTAATATATCAATGAATAGGAACTCAATATTTATTATATTTTTATGGAACAGATATCGAAAAAATCAACGCAACCGCGAAAACCCCTACAGATTCACAGAACCCTCACTATCCCTGTCGTGAATGCAATAAAGTATTTAATAGACAAGGTAACTTTTTCTCTTAACGCAATTCTTTATTTAATATATAAAAACATTTATTCAGAGCGTTTGGCGTCTCATATGGCGTCCCATCGCCCCCATCGCTGCACAATCACTAACTGTGGAAAAGAGTTCAAATTCAAAGCACACTTAGCCCGACACTGCGCTACAGCTCATGGTTTGGCTATGAGGTCGGGTAGTCCTCGACCTATAATGAAGACAAGAGCGGCATTTTATCTGTGCGCGACTCTGGCCGCTCGAGTGGCGCGTCGTCTTTGCTCAAAGATATTGAAACCACGACACGCGACACGTAATCCATTTCTGCCGATTAATATCACTGCAATTCGTTTGGAATGTAATTAAAGTCTATTATCTTCTCATTTGAATTCAAATTAATTAACTGTTCTGTCATTTAATTCAAAGGTACGACAAAGTTTGCGAATGGCATCCCTCCGATGCCTAAAACCAGACCCATTGAAAGGGGAAAAGTTGTTGATATTTCTCACAGATTGGGAACACCACAAATGCCCTGTCCTGAGTGGCTCAAAGCAACGCCTAAGGATCAATTACCACAACCAGAAAGACTGGCATTCCCTCCGCCTCCCAGAGGAGAAGGTATTTACGAGAATTAAACTGCTTTACGTGTTGTCACTTAATAACTCAATTGCTTTATCAGACGGTCAGCTATTATTGCCACGAATCGTCGCACCGCCACCGACAGTACCTGAAGAGGTGATCAAAAGTCAGTGGGGAATAAATAACGTCTCACCCATTATGTTAAGGAAAAGGACGTTCGAACAAAACGGTCTGTCATTTGTAAACTTAGTATAAATCGGGAATAAAAATCTATAAAATCGGTCGCAATCGGCAATAAAATGGGAACAACTTTTACCTTACTTTTCAATATTTTACATATAAAATAGGTTTTAAAAATTATTATTTCTTTACATTTTNAAAAATACTTTTGATTTTAATAATTTTGATTTAAAGCCGAAAAGGAAAAGGAAAATACTTCTTCGTATCCCTGATAATACAATAATTGATTTGAGAGTTAAATCAAGGGTTTTATTATTTTGAATCAAAGGTTTTTAAAGCAAATTTTTCTCAATTTATTTAATTTTGATTATTTTAGTTTGAAATTTGTGATAAATATATACATCAAAACATGAATTTTTGGCTAAATTCTTCGAAAATGGAGGAAAAATTAATTATTTGTTTGTTTTTGTGATTTATAAGGAAAGGGTTAAATCGGGGAAAAATTTGGAATATAAAACATAATATTTAAGACTATTAACTAATGATATAATTCCCGATTTGTATTAAGTTTAGTCATTTGCTAATATTTTATGAGATATTATCGAATGATATTAATTTTGAAGAATTGTTTAAATTAATTACATAAATGTTTTACCTCTAAAAGGCTCTCCCGTTCCGGTCAAAAGACGACAATTAGCGCCGCCCAGTATTCTCGGCAAAGCAGTGCCTGATTTTTATGGGATGACAAATAGGAATACAATAATTACACCATTGAATGGAAGAGCAAAAGTAGCGACCATTACAAGAGTTGGCGGCCGTAAACAAATGATCAGTTGGGTGGACGCTCCCGACGACGTCTACTTTGTGGCAAACGACTCGACCCGGTATTTGATTTTTACATTATTTTGTTTATGACATAAATTTTAATTTTATTTAAACTTTTGATTGAAGACGACTTCGGCGACAACTAATGCCGGGAGAGTTGAGACGTGCGGCGCGGAGGCCGTGGAGGCGGTGCGGTAAAGCCTTAAATATGCCGACGACTGCCAATAATGTGACGAACAGTAACTCAAATTCATTGAACATTTCAAATAGCGTTCAACTCTTCCCAAATCCAGTCAGTATTGCGTGAATATTAGCAAAGCTTAGGTCAGCCAATGGGACGAACGGCACCTCCGCTCTCATACTTATGTTCAATCTGTCCCTCAATTCATTTAATTTGTACTTAATTTGTGACAAATTGTTATTCAAAAGTGAACTCATATTTGAATAGCCGTTTGAATTCTGACGTCAAATAAAAAAACGATTTGTGTTTTAAGTCCGCCTTCTATTAAGTGATATATTCTCAGCACTAACTCATCTGAAAACCAATTTCTGGACAACATTTCAAACATTTGTTGTTAAAGTGTTAATCATTTCTATCCATACGACTGACTGACGACCGGCTATAAGACAACCAAATTATTTCTCATTAATTATCTTTTCATTACTTTTATCTCTTTTTTCACAATTTTTTCAAACATTTCATTCATTTCTCATATATTGTGATCATAAGAAACAAAGTTTTTTAAATGAAAAAAAAATTATTAAAAACAAAACAGTTTTTGAATTAATTATTTGTCGAAAGAGTGAAACAAATATTATGTTTCGACTGATGTTATAATGATTTTATTTTATATTCAAAATTAATTTTTAATATATCTGTAAATTAAATGATAAGACATTTGAAAAATATGTTGAGATAAATGATGTGTAGATATGAACGAAATGTCTGCAAAACAACAAATCTTTCTTTTTCTACACCGAAATAATTGAAAAGAAATGCGAATTCTTCTGATTTGGCAATGATTTTGATTAAAGTTATTGTTTCGGTGCTTAAATGTTGACAATCGGAACCATTGCCAGATATTATCCGCAAATCGCTTACCATTTGTACGATTAGTTCATAAAATTATATACAATTTATTTATAATATCCGTTGCTTTGGGTTTACAAATGCAAACAAACAAAAGTTTTTTGATAATTATTATACCTTTTAAAGTAAATTAAAACAAATTTTAATAGTTTTTAGTTTATAATTAAATTAAATTTTTTCAAATTCCACTTATCATTGATTTTGTAAATAAATTTTCAGCTAAAATACAAATGAAAATCAAATCAAAGAAGAAATTAATAGATATTTTTAAATGAAATGATATTCAAATCTCAAGTTTGTCTGTACACACATTTTGTTCTTTGATTTACCACTTATTGAATATTTATTTTTATTGTCAATTATTAAACGCCATTCAAAAAAGATTACAAAATTAAGAGAAAAAATGATTTAATAAAATTTAAAGGGAGTTAAATGTCTGAACACTTATTTCGTTTATTCGGTCCTTTTTTCTCAGAGAAACCCTATTTATTGATGGATCGGATATTGGCTTTGGTTTGAACTCAAGAATCGATAATTTGGTTATTTATTTGCTTTGATATATCAATTGAAGTCAATTATATTTTAGTGTAATTAACGATAAGTATTGTTATCTAAAAGTTTGAAGTCTTGAAGCACTTAACTATCACTCGATTCTCATTTCAATGCGATTCTTGTGTTCGCGATTTTTACCACAAAATCCAAAAAATGAAGTTTTTGTTGAAGTTTTTTGCTTTGATTTTAATTATTTGTTCGTTTGATTTATGTCTTTCCATTCAAAAGGAAGAACTCTTCCCATACGGACTAATTGACGAAAGACTTTCTTCTGAGAGCGATGACGTCTCTTCACCAGAAATACAGTTATCGGTTCCGATTGTCTTCTA
>LBFM01008849.1:0-12678 GCA_000988765.1 Achipteria coleoptrata | reverse complement strand
CCCCCCCCTGGCCAGGTGTGTACAAGATAAACAACAGCCAAATCAGAGCATTCGTAGGTTTCTCTGATAAATTGAATAAAAGTATGAGATATCTAATTGTGATAATCAAAGTTTGTGTTAGTAATTATCAAATTGATTTCTATTCAAATTTGTTGAACTCTTAATAATTGTACGAACCTTTTAAAAAACCAATTAATCACTTTAGAAATAAAAACTTATACTTTAGATATGATTCAAACAAACATTAGTGAATAAATTTCAATATAAATTAAAAAGTGGTATTGACTTTGATTATGACAATTAGATATCTAATACTTTTATTCAATTTATCAGAGAAACCTACAAAGGCTTGTTTTGGCTGTTGTTTTCCGTGTATAACATTTTGTGGCTTTTGGCCAGGTATGCTTGATATGCTTGATATATAAAAAGCGAGTTCTACTTTAAGATCATTTTTCTCATCAAAAGATGATTTTGATGGCCAACTGCTCAGGAGTTTGGATTTAATCAACGATAAAACATATGAATGTCATTTCAAACACTTAAAACAATCAAAAATAACTATTTCTTTAAATAATTTGTTTACAATAGGTTTTAAAATTAATAAAAATTTTTGTGATAATTCCCTCTATTGAACGTTTTTCCCCTTTCCCGTCCATCTCACCATTCATAACAGGGAAAGTTCACTGTATTAGTATTCAGAAAACTATTAAAAACAGTGGTGGCCACCCCCACCCTTCCGACAAGTATTTGGTCAATTCTAAAGAAAATCGAATTATTGGTTCTAAAATTATAACATTTGTCATGTTTTGGTTACATCTTATGCGTAAAAATGTATTAATAAGTGTAACATGCATTCTGAGTAAAATTTATCAAGTTCATATTGACTTTATGAACTTGATAAATTTTGTCATAAATAATAAATTAAAATTTGTTTCGCTTGATATTTTTGACTAGCAATGAACATTTCTCTATAATGAATAAATTCTATTCGTGTTGAATATATAAGCATTTAAGAATAGGCCCATGTACAGATTTAGGAAAGCTCAAGCCGCACATAGTGGTGGCAAAAAAAACATGACTAGGCAAAAATTTTAGAACCCATGATTAGATTTTCCTTAAAATTCTGATTAAAATTGAACTCCAATTTTTTGAATGCTATCTATGAAAAGTTATTGAGTGAGGAAAGTCTCATCGGTAAGAATAAAGTAAACAAAACAAATCAATTTAAAAACAACAAATTTATAGTTAAGTTCACTTTTGCCATGTGCGCTTTGAGTTAGACTCGACATGTACAACCAAAAACCGATAGAATAGGGATGTATACTTGTATATTAAACTACTCAAGATTAAAAGTTCTAAGAATATTATTCTTAATATTAAATATTTGTTTGAGTAAATGTCAAAATAATGTCAATTGAAAGAAAGTAATCTATGAATAAACATTTTAATCACTTTTCAAAAACAAATAGGCTTTACATATGATTCAACGAGTTTTAACAGTAAATTAATATAAAAAGAAATTAAAATTCATAGATCACTTTCTTTCAATTGAAATAATTTTGAAATTTAGTCAAACAAATGTTTAATATTAAGAATCTATCCTTAGAACTTTTAATCTTGAGTAGTTTAATATACAAGTATACATCCCTATTCTATCGGTTTTTGGTTGTACATGTCGAAGTTAGACTAATACAATAGAATTTAAACGAATATAAGGTATCAATACATAGATTTTAAGGTAATATTTTATAACTAATTTAAGTGAACTATATTTTGAATTTATTGAAGGAAAACAAAAATAATTTTTGTTGATTTTGTATGCTCTCAATTTTTATTCTGGTCAAATTTATCATGCATAATTCAAGCGATATATAAAATTGATGTCTTCATCAATAATTTATTTACTTCTTATCAGACATTCAATAAAATAAAATAAAAGAGCAAAACATGACTTACATTCAAAAAGACATTATATTTAATATTATTGTTTGGAATACAGTTTTTATAAACAAAATGACAAAAAAATAAAAGAATTTATTATTAACTGATATTATTATTTCTAATATTTCAGGTATTAATCAATGTTTGGGGAGCTTTTAGTGTAATATTTTTGGCCACATATACGGCAAACATTGCCGCACATTTTGCTGGTTTATTTTTGATTCCAGAAGTCAACGATTTTCGTGATTCGAGCGTAAGTTTTTTCAAACTATTTTTTCTATCAGTTTTTTACTTTATTCCCGATTTCTCTATTGATTTAGGATTAGATTAGAAATGACTTTTGCAGACAAACTTTAATACTAACCTCTCAGTCATCCTAAATATCAGTTTATGAAAACCCATTCAGAAGCTAAAGATATTTGAACGTAAAAATGACATTTGAAAACATGTTATACTATAATATTCAATAGAATAATATATTAATCATTTAGATTAATTGAGCAAGCACATAAAATCAAATATATATTTAATTGAATACTAAAACAAAATCTAAACATTGAATAATCGATTTTTGATTCAATGAAAAAGAAAGTGTAAAGAGATTTGACTGTAATATAAGTGTATATTTCTATTATATTTGTTGTCGGCTATCAATAAATCATTTTTCAAATCTGTTTTCATCTAAAGCTTATGAAACAGAGAACGGGAACCGCCAGAAGTAGCGCTTCTGAAGGCTATTTAATGGAGAAGTATACAGATCTGTGGCATCACATCCAGAAATATAAAGTCCATAACTTTGATGAAGGACTCGAACATTTGCGGTCAGTCACTACTCTTTTATTCAGTTGTGTTGTATTTATTTTCAATATATTTGTAATTAATGACTAAACTCAATAGAAATGGACAGTTGGATGTCTTGATTGGCGATACCGCTATATTAGACTACTTCCGAGCCACTGACCCGGGTTGTAATTTAAGACTATTAGGGGATTCTATATTCGACGACGCATACGCTATTGGAATGCAAAAAGGATTCCCATTTCGCGTAATTTACTTTTAATTACTAATTAATTATTAAACTCAACAATAATTCAAAAACTAATCAGTAATTAAAAAGTGTTTCAAATAGAAAATCAATGCTGTGCTGTACTGTGCTAGCTTATTTTGTCTGATTGGTCATACAATTTTAAAGTTTGATAATAATGTTAACAAAAATTAATCATGATCAATTTAAATAAGTCTAAACTCACAATGGATTTGATTCTAATTTAGTCAATATATGAGTTAAACTACAGTGAAATTAATTTTTATGGACTTATTCTCCGGTTTTGATGTAAATGAATGAATTAATTAAATTGAAAAACAGATTCTGATCCCCAAATGTATTGTATATAAATTTTAATGACTTAATTAAATCAAAAGTTTCATAGAATTAACAATAATTTGAGAGAAGTCATAACAAAAAATATTTTTATTTCTAAATAAATATTTGTTAGGAAAATCAAATTCTTTTAAACATAAGAAGGAGAACAGAATGAGTACAGAATGAGTACAGAATAAATAGTTCTTTTGACTCTATTTGTTAGCTTCAAAAAATGATTAAAAGCTATTCATTTGGGTCTGAAATCTGAAACTGAAGTGAATTTTTCACTATTATTTCGCTTCAAATATCAAACGTTAGGAAATTCATTACTGACTAAAAATTTTTGGTTCAAATTTGAATCATTTATTTCGTTGAAAATATTAGAAATTTATTTCTTTTGTTAAGTAAATGTCGAATATATTCGGAAAATTCAAGTTATTTACAGACATTTTTCTATTGGTTTAGATATTTATAGAACAGAATAAAGAAAATCAATCATTTCATTGAAAGATATCCCACAGAAAGATGTCTTTCGATATAGTTTTGAATGTGTTGTCATTGACTGTCATTCAATTGAGTCTAAAATTTCATTTTAAACCATTTTTTCTTTCAATCAAATGGGAATCAAACCAACAAAAAAGGAATTGATCTCAAGTCTGATATTGAAGTATAACGAATATGGGTTTCTGGACCAATTGCACAGGAAATGGTACGGTCGGGTACATTGTCTCGAGTCATCGGCACTGACCAAACCCAAGCCTTTGACTGTAAAAGCAGTGGCGGGAGTGTTCTTAATGTTATTTTTTGGTCTAATAATTGGTTCCATAATACTACTGACTGAACACTTCGTCTTTAAATATATTCTTCCGTCTCTAAGAAAGAAACCAAAAGAGTGTTTCTGGAAGAGTCCAAATCTGATGTTCTTTAGTCAAGTGAGTCCTCATTTCACTTATAATATAATATCAAAACGTTTGCCAATCATTCGTTTTGAGTGAATATTACCAGAAATGCGTAAAAAGAGATAATAAATTTGTATTATTTGTCAGAAATTATATCGTTTCATAAATACCGTGGAATTGGTTTCACCGCATCATTCGGCCAAAGAAATTATGACTAATCTCAGGGAAGGACAGATCGCGAGTCTATTCCAGAAAAGTGTCAAAAGAGTAAGTCCTTAAACAGAAATACAATAACAGAAAATGAAAAGAAAAATCAACTCTTTTATGATAAACAGTCAAATGCTTGAAATGATTATAACTCGTCATTCAATTTATTCTCTCTTTTATTCTCAAACAATAATAACCTTTTTTTCTCATAAAAATATTATTCCAATAGAAAGCAAAAGAAGAGGCGAGACGTCGGAAAAGTAAATCCCAGTTCTTTGAAATGATTCAAGAAGTGAGGAAAGTGTAAGTCTTCTTCACTACACTAATCATTTCATTTTTTAACTTCGGAGTCAAAAGTTAACGCATGACTTGACTTTTGATTCATAAAAAAATAATTTTTATCATTAAATATATTTTAATATATTTTTGAAAATATATATAGAGTTCAAAGACAGGCACACGAAAGAAGTTTTAATGACTCCATTGAGATAACGTCCAGAAAGTCATCAGTTGTTCCTAATAAGAAGCATAGTATTAGCACCAGCATTATTAGTGAAACCGCCTCCTTAGGAGCGCCCACAGCTTTCAGAACATCCTCTGTTCGTTTTAAAGGACTCGATAGCGATTATGACGAGGAAATATTCGTCCAAAGAGAACCCCTTCCTTCACACGTTGTAGTGAAACCAGTTCTAAAGGGCGCCCACTCCGGCTCCAAAACTAAGTTATTGAAAACAGGGACCTCTACGTCGGCGACCAGTTCTGGCGATTCTTCTTATTATAAATCTCCGATAACTACACGGAAACAGAGCCGACATATGCCACAAATGAGCGCTCAATTCACTACAAGTTTTAGTTTAGAGAATGTGTCGTTCAGTTCAGAGAACAGTGCACCCAATAAACAGACGGATAAGAAAGTGTTTATTAAGAAGACCTGGTCTTATGATGACTTGGATGCCATCAAAAGAGAACTGAATGAACCGGTCTCTCCCACAGACAGATATCATTCAAGTCTTATGTTATTTGATTTGATCCCCAAAAAGAGTTCTGTGATTATGTCGAGTCCTCGTCATTGGATCGACGAATTAAGACTGGCGTCGATGACCAAAGACGACATACTAACGATGTGGAGGTCCTCTGAAAGGGAACTCCTCAACCAATTACAAGATGCTCTCCAACAGAAGAGAGCACTGGAAGAGAAAGTAGCACTTCTTCAGAGAATGCTAATGAAACCGCCCTGAGTTTAGTGATGTTTAGGGCAAACGTGAATTTCTCTTCTCATCTGACGATCGATTGGATTGTATTTGAAGTCATTATTTGATTGCTTAACAAAACAATTGTATTCATTGTAACAGATTTTAACACACAATCGACTGATTAGTATATGACTAATGATATGAACACAAAAATTGGCAAAAAATGTTTTGGAATTGAATTTGGAGTTTGGTTTTGATTACAGGTTTGGCACCGGTTTGTTGAGCCGAACTTCATATAACATTTACCGGTTTGTTATGACATCACATCAATATATTATTATTATTATATAAAATGTTATTATTTATTAATAGTTTGTATGCAAACAAAATATTGTTATATTATCTCAAACTTAGGTCTGAATTATTAACGGAATAATTAATACAAAAAGTTATTATTATATCAGAGGACAAGATATAACTAAAACATTAACAACAAAATGATAAGAAATCAATTAATTTTTTCGGACAAAATTATTTGAATTGAATTTAGACTTTTTTGCCGCACTTTTCACTACACTTTTGAAAAATAATACTTATATATAAAAAGTATTTAAAAATTAGAATTAAAAAAGAATTGTAAAATATATATATATATATAAATAAATGATACAAATATATATATATAAATATATAATATTTTGAGGAAAACAAGTTATTGAATATGCAATTTTTTTAAACAAGGGAAATTTATTTATAGGCATTAGTATTAGTATTCATCAAATTGTGTAGAATTGTTAAATAATTTATCATAACATATATTTGTTGTGCTAATAATGTTTGCGCCAATTCTTATTGAAATTCGCTTCCATTTGGCTCTTGAATAATAATAATAACAACAATGAAAGTAAATATATCTTGCTCTTTTTCTATGGCTCTCAAATTTTATTCTAAACATTAGTGTTATTCAGTTATAGTCAACATATAGTTTGGAATACTTTTACAGAATTTTTCTTCTATTAAATGACAGTTTGTTTTTTGTGCTCTTTTTGGTGCTTCGCTGACTCATAATTACTATAGCAAGAATGTAATTAAATAAAGTATTCCCTGAAAATGTTTGAAAAATCTCTACTTATTTCATGAGTTTATGAGTACAAAAAATTTAGTAAAAACACTGGTTTTTCAAAAAAATTCATAGATTATATATTAATAAAAGGGTGATTAGTATTCTCATAAACTTTACTAATTTATCATAATCAGGGTCCTAAGCTAATTTTTATTTAATATATTTTATGTGTGTTAGATTTTAGAGTAAAATCTGTATCTCGGAGAAAATACTTTATTTAATTACTTTCATGTGTAAGTACTCATAATTGAATCAAATAAATTCAAAAAACTTATAATAAATAAAAAGCGAATATTCTATAAATAAAAAATATCTTTTTTTCTCGGTTTGACTTTAAGTTATATTTATATATAATAAATACGTTAGAAATACATATATAGCTTAAGGAAAGTAATGAAGTTTTTTCTCAGAAAAAACTTTTGATCTCAAGCTTAAGAATTATTATGTTTTTGAAGGCATTGCAAATCAATTTCCCAGATATTAATTCTGGATTTAGATTTGAGAGCAAAACATATAAACATTATTTAAGAGATGAAATGCTTATAATTCTGAAGAGAGAAATCAATTTTTAAATCAATTTCTAATCAAAGTTTAAACACAGAAATTAATATTTGAATTCAAACGAAAAAATACTATTAATTCTCAGTTTTGCTGTAAAATAAAAGTATTTCTTATTATTTAAATAAACTATAAATTAAGGGAAGAAAATAATAAATTATTTTTAAAATTGGCTTTGAGTGTGATATGGGGCCAATTCGGGGTCAGTTAAACGATATCCTCTCTTTTCAATTATTTAATTTGTTCTGAAACACACACACACACACACACACACACACACACACACACACACACACACACACACACACACACACACACACACACACGTACAAAATAACTGCTTGTATCTAAATCATTGTTCAAGTTTTTATTTTATCAATACCAGGGTATAATCAAATTTGGACTCTAATTAACAGATAAATTATATTAAATGTTGAATAAATCGATACGATTTGTTGAAACAAAAAATATATTACGTTTGAAAATCAATTAATTTATCGCTATTTAAAAGCTAATGGCTATAAACTAATAGTTAAAAAGCATTTAAAACAAAGTTTTCATTTATATTATAACCAGATTTTAATGTTTTAAATACCATTTTTGAAGAAAAAAGAATTGAAACAAATATTATTGAAATAGTTTTTTGTGTGAAGCAATAAATGAATTTAATTGAGTACTTATTATCAACAAATTGTTAATACTATTAATTGATTGCTAGTTATTATAAATTATTATTATTGAAAAATTAGAATAATTTTTGAGCCAAACAAACAATTTCCAAGAATATATTAATGAAAAAACAATGAATTGTGTTAACACATAGTTTGCCTTAGAATTTGTCGACAAAAATAAATAAATTTTAACAAATTATTATAAGTTTTATTGCTATCGGTTTTATGCAAAAATCATTTGAGACAACAAATATCTAATGCTTTCGAGTTTTTTGGGTTATTTTAAACATAAAATAAATAATTATTTCAAATGTAAATTATCACTAATTTATTGAAAGATGAATAATAAAACAAAATTTTGGCTAAAAATCTCATTTGTTTGATAAAAATGTATTTTAATCCAATATTTTTATGTTCAAAATTGATTTCAAAAATATTGTTTTTAAACTCAAAATCGTTTAAACTATTGATTGGAGACTAACTATTGAATAAAAAATATTCTTCAATAAAAAATAATAATTAGATTTAAAAATAGATTTGTTATAAAAAAGCAAAAATAAATTTAATTCAAAATCAAAATAAAAGTCAATAAAAAAGAGAGAAATAGTAAAAATCAAATAAACTAGATTATTTTTATTTATTGGATTATTTTATTTCAAAATGAATAATAGCTTTAGGGAAGGAATACTAGAATATTCTCAGAGAATAATATAATTGTTTCCAAAATATGGGAACAAATGTTTGAAATATTTGTGATAATATATCTATAATTTTTTCAATCCCTTTAAATTCAATAATGATTTGGGTTATAGAATATTCTCGATATACAACGAGTGGGTAAAAGATAGTATAATAATTATAAAGGTTTATCTTATTACACTAAATCCTCCCGTAACCGAACATGCTCGGGCCGAAAATTTTGTTCATTTAAGAGAGGTTTTTCATATATTTTTCAGTTAGAGAGGTCGAGAAATGCCTATTTAAATAGTAATGGGACTGAAAAATTGTTCGGTTAGTAGAGGTTTTTCAGTTCGAGAGGGTTCAGTTACGGGAGAATTCAGTGTATTTAACTATTAATAGCTTATACTTTCAATTTCCTACCAAAATATCGAATCATTTTATTGAATTTTATTTTATTGAAAAATTTCACTTCGAAATTCAAACTATAACCTAGTTAAATAAAAAGATAAACCTTTATAATTATTTTACCATCTTTTGTTCACAGACTGTATTGTGGTTGGAGGTCATTGAGCTCCGGGTTATTTTGCCGATATATGAGTGAATAATTGATACAAAAGATGGCGTTTGTGTTGATATTTGTGTGAATGTAAGACACGTTTAGTCTATTATTTCGTCATTCAATTGAAAACAAATAAAATAAAATTTATTTACATTCAAATCATTTAAACAAAAATTATGACAAATCAGTTGACGGCTGTTGTGTTGAGTGCGGGGAAGGGCTCACGAATTTGCGAACTCACGGCTAATACTCCTAAATGTTTGGTTCCGGTGGCCAACAAACCACTCATTTATTATCCTTTGGAGGCATTAATTAAAGCAGATTTTAATGGTTTTAACAGACATTCAAAACATTTTAATATCATTTTATTAATTCATTTTTATTTTCTCTCAAATTAGAGGTAATTATAATCGTTTCGGACAACGAAGAAGTTGTGGTCAAAGAAGCAATCAATGAATTAAAACTTGAAATACGTTTGGATTTCTTTGCGATTCCCTATAATCGCGACTTCGGAACCGCTGACAGTCTTCGTCTCATTAAAGATAAAGTTAAGGTATATGTGAATGGCTTTGATTTTATCATATTTTAAATGTTTTATTTGTTCCAAAGAATGATCTTTTGGTCATAAGTTGTGACACAATAACAGATTTTCCTCTGAAACGACTGATTGATTTGTATCGGATCCATAGCCCCACTCTTTTAGCTCTTATTTCTTCAATTCCTTCAAATAATGAGAATACAATTCCCGGCAGAAAAGGTCGCGAAAAACCCGGTAATTGTCGTCACTTTTTGTTCAATTATTTGTGTTTTTAATAATAAATTAATAGTTTTTGTTGTCGACAGAGAAAGATCTGATTGGAATCGATGCTAAAAATGGCGATCGACTCGTATTTCTCAGCTCTGAAGTAGATTTCGATGAAAGCGTTGCGTTCAGTGTTTCGATGTTTAAAAAGTAATCAATTTTTTAATAAACAAAACAATAGTTATAATAGTTTTTGTGAACAGATGTCCGGAGTTTCGGATTCAAAACAATCTGTTAGACTCTCACACATATATTCTTAAGAAATGGACCCTTAAATACATCGAACAGAATAAGTAAATAAACAAAAATTGATTTAAATATTGAATTGAATTTAATTTGATTTTTAGTAAAATATCTTCACTTAAAGGAGAGTTTTTGCCATCACTGGTAAGGAAACAATTCCGAAGACAATCTAAAGAGGCATCAAATAAGAGTTCAGTCCATCCGTCATCTATTATATCGATGTCAGTCCCCCCACACCCACAGATATTTGACTTCATTGAGATAAATGACATCGAATTAGGTCTTCAAAGTCTAGAACCAAATGATTTAAAACCAGAAGAAATCAATAATGAATTAATGAAACGTCAGATTCGGAACAGTTATCCCGAAAGTAAAATCAAATGTTTTGCATATCGTTTAGAGGACGGGTATTGTGTTCGGGCGAACACTCTTTCAGGTTATTGTGAGGCCAATAGAATTCTTTTGCGACAAAACTCATCCGACAAAAAGCCGACCAAAAGAGAGAACACGTTTAGTGCCAAATCACAGATCGATGGAATCGTATCAGAAAGGGTTAAATCAATTGGAGAGAAGTGTTCGATCAAACGGTCTATAATTGGCAGAGACTGCAGTATCGGTGATAAAGTAAAACTAATGAACACTATTGTGATGGACGGGGTTGTCATCGAAGAGGGCGCTAATATTCAGGGAAGTATTGTCTGCTCTAACGTTCACATCGGAAGTAACGCAGAAATAAAGGACTGCATTATCGCCTCCTCACAAAACGTCCACTCTTTGGGTCTGTCTTTTATCTAATCTCTTATCCATTTAATTAATTATTAATTAATTATTAATTAATTTTTAGGTAAACTTACAAATGAAGTGATTATAGATATCCAACAAATGATGGAATTGTAATACATTTTTAATTTTTTTGATATACTATTTAATTATTGAAATTTAATTAAAAATAATTAAATATTTATTTATTCGAACAAAAATCTCAATTTTAAAAAAAATTCTTAAAATAAGTTTAGTTTTGATTTAAATTTTGACTCAAATTTTGGTTTAGTTTTGATTATAATCTTTTGATGTGATTATTGTCCGTTTTGTCTGATCTCAATATTTAGTTGATTTTCATTTGCATTGACTTTCGGTGTTTGCTTTGACTCAATATTATCAGTCGATAGTTTCACTTCGATATCGACGGCCACTTCAGCGTTGTCTGACGTCTCCTCACATTTCGGACAATTGTTTACTGTTTGGGTTGAGGTCTGATTTTGGTCTTCATAAGTGATGGGTTCCTGTGGTTCAGTAATCAATTCTTTGGTGATTAAGTAGACTTGGATTCTAAAGTTCTGTTCTCTCCATTTACCGAATTGATAGAAAAGAGCACAGACCGACGCTGTGACCATAATTGTGAATACAATAGCATAGAAAACGGTGGGAATAATCAAAACTAATCTAAAGGCCCAATGAATAAAACCGTCGGATAATATGAAGTCAATTAATGCCAAATAAAGGATGTAATACAAGAATAGGAAACCAATAAATCCGCAGACAATTGACGGTAAAATATCTTCTTTGGTGGTAACGAATGACCAAAAGCCGAGTGGAATCAAATCTATTTGAATATTTCTAAACTTAACTTTGCAAAGACTGCACCACTCCTTTCCAGTCTTTTTTATGTGTTGGGAAAGACATGAAAAATGAACCCCTTGTATAACACCTAAACAATCGCAAACTCGAATCAGTTCTTCTTCTGTTGATTTTGAACATAAACGACAGGTCGGTATCTCTTCTAATGGTGTGTTATCTTTGGTTTGGATCTGTGTTTCACTCATTTTTGTTAATGTCTTGCGTTTTTGAATAAACGTTTAGAGTTTTGAAATTTTATTAATAATTTGCGCGCTTTTAATACTAATTAATACTATTTGGAAATTATTTATATTCACTAATTTATTGTTCCTCTCTCTGTCTACACTAGTTTTGTTAAATCATCTCTTAAAGTTTACTGGCTTATATTTTAGTTTTGAAAATTTAAAATTATTGCTTTTAAAACCAATATTAATACTCAAATGGATTTATTGAGATTGATTGAGATTAGATTTTATTTAAATCTAGAGATCCATTTACTTATGAAACCCTCTGTGCAAATTGTTTTTGATAGAGCGTTCAGTGAGGGTGGACAGTTGGGGTGGACAGACCAAATTTATATACAACAAAAACTTCTTCCAAAAATTTATTTTGATTTTGAAATGGCGTTCAATATATTTAATAATAATTATTAATTCGGAATATAATTAATAATTTCGAAGTATTGTATAAAAATAATAAAATATTTATTTAAAGATCTACAGATTGTACACAATTTTCACTCAATAGCTATTGAATAGCTTATTAAACATACATAGTTTAGGACAGGGATGGCGAGAGAGGGGTTTTTGCCGAATACCCCC
>LBFM01008843.1:2295-17916 GCA_000988765.1 Achipteria coleoptrata | reverse complement strand
TTAAAATATGTTAATTGAAACGATTGTTTGAATTAATATTTTTTAGTTGTTCAGAGACTTCAAGTTTTTATACCAAAATTTTAAATTATTTTCAACTTTAGTAAAATACATAGAAAATAATCGACTTTTCAGATGAATTTTAATATAATTTGACAGCTGTTCCGTTCAGAGTTGGTGGACACGACCCATATAAACAATGCTTGAAGTGCTCACACAAGACATCTGTCACACTTTAGAACAATCCTTTAGTTACAATCATTAATCATTTTATCAATTAATGGCTCCAATTTTAATTGAAAAAGTTTTAAATATTCTAATTTTCATTCAGAAAAAATCAATATTAATCCAAATGTTTATTCAGATATATTTTTGATAATTTTTTCTGTATTTTATTTTCAAAAATAATATAACCATTTAAACACTAACTAATATTCACAATTGAATCTAGAAAATGATTAACATGCTCAAAATTACTTAAAGAATTAGGAATATTTTAGCTAAATATTATTCACTTATAAATTATAATTAAACAATTTTAAAATAAATGTTTAAAACTATTTTTAAGTGTTTTTGTCATTTTTGAGATCAATTGTATGATTAATACTAATTTCAATTATAATTGTAATAAAAAATTAATGCGAAAATTTAGGCAAAAAAGTGTTGATTGAATTAACAGAAATTGTTTTATTGAGTTTCTAATGAATTCGACAAATAATGTTATTTTATTATTGAATATTAAATTAGTTTCATAATAGAGAGTAATAATTAAATAACAATTTTCCACTTATTTGATGAATGATAGGCTCAGACATGAATCAGAAAAAGCCAGTCATTAAATAGTGTAGATTTGGTAGAGTTGCAAATCAATGATAGATAAGGTTATATTGAAAATTCTACTCATATGAGAAATAACAGTTACTTTAATAATGATAATAATAATAGTGATAATGATATGCCTTATCTTTTATACATTTTGTTATAGACTTGAAGTAGAGTTAAGCAAATGATAGCGTATTGTTAAAAGTGATGGCATATATATGGCATATATATTGCACAAAATTGCACTCTTCCTTCTTTTTCTACTCTAACTTGTATTCCATTCCTAATGCAGTCTAGAGTGAGGACAAGTCGAAGATTAAGTTGAAATGTCATACGAAATGGACTGCTTTCAAAAGTGGTCCACTTGTGCTTAAAGTACATTATAAAGCGATATAAAAATGTTAATATCTCTACTATTTTTACGTTCAAACACTATATTGCGATCAATGAGTTCAGCCCTGACTCTGATTTCATGTAATAAAGTGACAACTATTTAGTAGTCGACTCAAACCAAACCCATAAACTCTATCAAAAGATCAGGCATCGGAAGAAAATGCACCACTTGCTGCTAATGGTTCCCTTATGGGAATCTTATCCAATTCAATACCTGAGCGATATTAGAGCACTATTAGACCGATACCACTAACGCATCATTTTTTCAAATGTATTGCAATATAAAAATCAATTGAATTCATTTAATTTTGTTATTATTTTTTAAAATATACTAATTTTAATAACTTTATTATGAATTCAATCGATTCAAAAGTTTTGAAATTTCAATCAATTAAGAGAAACATTTTATAAATCAATTAATTTTACTTTTTTCTAATCTAATCTTTAAAATTGAATTAATGTATAAATATTTCTCAAAGTTTTAAAATCATTCAGATTTAGAGCAAAAAATATCGTATATATAATAAATATAAAAAAAGAAATTAATCGAAATTTTAAAAATCGATAGCAATCATAAACTCTCATTCAATTCTCATAAGCAATAAATATAATCGTTTAAGAAAATTGAAAATTTTCTATTTTATCGATAATTTATATAAAATGTTTTCACTTCTATGATAGCAATAATCGATTAAATTCTGCAAATTGTTGTAAACACAGCTTTTATCAGCAATTCTTTACTCTATTTCCTTAATATGTTATAATCAAATCAATACTTAAAATTTTTTTTTAATTTCTTGATATTATCGTTATTATTTCATGCTTTCTTCTATTGTAGAATTCTGAAAAAGCATAACCAAGTAGAACTTCAACTTTTCTTGGAAATAAATTCGATGTCAAAGATAAATTTGCAGATTTATTCAATTTATTATAGAATAGCGTTAAAATGCTTTGATTAATCAAATTATAGTAATTTTATTCATTTATTCATCATTTAATTCAAACAATTAGTTCAATAAATGTTTTTATATTTCGTTACAAACTTTTCCAACTAATAAACAAAACTTTTGAACAAAACAAGTGAACAAATGATTCAAAATAAGCTTCATTTGCTTTAATGGCAATAAAAATATTAGAACTGAAGTGAAAATGAAAACAATTCCGTCTCTAAAAGAATTGGTTTAAAAGAGTGAAAGAATGAAGTTTTTATATTATTATTATTATTATTATTTGTTTCTATATTTACTGATTTGAATATTCAGAAATGAAAAGCGAATATTTGAACAAAAAAGTAATAATAATTTGTTGCTTTCAAATGTCCAAAAGTGGGAAATGAGAGTCAAAACTGGCATTTATTGCAAACTGTTTTTGTGCAGACATTTCAAAATCAGTTTTCGTTTTCTGAGCATTTCCTCACTTCTATCCAATTGCTGTCGTTTTGAGAGAACAGTTTGTGCTCTCCCTTTAGTAATGATTCCTCTACTCTGTCGGCTTCTGAAGAGTAGGCACTCCAACCAATATTTATATAAACGTCCAAACTTTTATATTACTCTCAATGTTTTCGCCAATAATTCTTAAATGTGTCGAATATTGGCTCTGATTTCTAAACATTTTCAAACTATATCTCTAATATCAGTGAATATAAATTTATATATATTTACACTGTTTTTCAAATTTATTTGTTCGTGAAATTCAAGTTCTAATGATATTCTGAAAGTAAAACTTAAATAACTGTAAAATAGTACTATTGTTTGTGAGTTAATAGACTACTTCATCATTGATTCAATCACTGATTTCAAGTTTAAAGACGTCAATATTGTTTGCAATCATCTTTGATCTTGTAAAATTTTAGAATAATCAGTTACTTTTGAGACATAATGAATAATGCAATAGATTTATGACTGATCTATCATTTTGTGTTTAAGATTGAGTTTAAAATTAATAAAAAAGTATTTTATTGAATAAAATTATTTATTATATTGAAGTCATGACACTCACAAAATGTGATTTCTAGTTATTATCGGTGAAGACTATATTCAAGTCCTTTGAATGTATGCGCGAATACGATAGAGAATAAAGTTTTTCTCAGTGAATAAATATGAGAGAAAAGTGCAGTCCTCCAACTGTGACAATCGGTATTATGTGCTACGAGAGTACGGCATACTCTTTAGAAGCTAAGTCTCTCGTATGTTTCATTTGGCTGATCCCACTCTAATAGTCTCTTATATTGTGACGAATTCTGGTTTTAAGTAACTTTTTTGTCAGAAGATAAGCACTCAAACAAACGAATGAATTTTATGCTCATATCTTATACTCAATGATTATTTCAAGACTTAACACATTTTGAGTGAAGACTTTTGTTTTAGTTTATATATTAAGTGATAAATTTCTTGATATAAATAATAATTAAATGGATTAAATGAAGAATTATCCGAATGAATTAGAACCTTATGGTTATGAGTATAATCATATCAGAGGCCAACGCCGTCAACACCATTACAGTCAACAAAATTTTGATAATTGCGGTCCAAATGAACACGAGTTTGGCCTCAAAGGGCCAGCATGTGATCAATACAATACTATCAGTGCCCAAGTGGGGTCGGGCTGTTCCTTAATTCATTTGCTTCCAATTATACTTATTTCGGGTATCGTTGGACTGGCGATTGTACTTTTAGTCTCGGCCTCTGTTTTGTATATTCAATGTAAGTTTGATCCGCTTTTGTTATCTCAAGTATTGCAGAAAAAAGACTAATCGGATGAGCCGGTAGTGCTATAAGACTTACCGGAATAGGGGTTAGTGTCATCATTGATAGATTAATGCAGTGAAACATAACTGTGCGATCAAACACTTGTCTCGTTTAAAACTGAAAGCCAATATTAAGTATAACTATAATTGATTCGACATTTTTTCTTTTGCAGATCTGCCGTTTCACACAAAATCAACGATTAATGACAGTTAGTATTAATTCTAAGTTATTGTTCTTAAAAACTATTATTAAACTCAACTCAAATAAACTGAGCTCTCGTTTATACAAATCTAAAACTAAATATAAATCATAACCTCTTAAGTTGAGACCTGAAACTAATCCTCAAAATCATATATCGTTCACAACATATGTAACCACCTCTTACTTTCGACTCACTCCTCATTTGTTATTCGTTTATTATTTTGATTTTTCCATTACTATATATATGCCTTAATTTTGAATCTCAAATATTTTCACTTACTTTTAAAAGTTATTATAAATTTAATGAATGATTTTTTTTATCAAACAGAGCCGTGTGAACGCATGTATTGCGGTACGTATGCCTTATAGTCTGCATTACTTGACATTAAACAACGGATAAATTTCTAATTCTTAATTTTCAACGTCATCTAAATCTCACACTTTATTAATTGACTCCTTTTATTGAATACTCCATTTTTCTCAACAATAAATTACCAAATGTTAACAAACAGTAATTCCCACTAATTTTCTAAAAAATTCCAATCCATAGAGTTTAGAACATGGTTAAATCATTTTTAAAAAGTCATGAAGCATAAAAATTTACAGATCTAGCTCATTTGAAAATTGTTTTAATTGAGAAAAAGAGCATATTTCTACAAGAATCTTTTTTTGGGTAATATTTTTGTATGTTTCTTAAATTAAGTAATGAAAGTTTGATTTAAGTATTGTGTGTCCCATAACCAATTATAATTAATAAAATCTCTTATTTTTCGTAAACTAATCAACGCGTGAAATCAAGACATAAAGAACTAATCATTTTGATGTTTAAATTTATATTTAAAGCAGGCAATATGTACTATTAAAAATTGAAGCATAACCTTTGAAGTCAAACAAAATAAAAAATTAGAGGGGTATTTTATAATTTTTATGTGGAATTTATTCAATTTTTGTACACCGAAAAATATATAGGGGTCAAGTAATCACCCAATTTTTAAATTGTCTTTGAGCTAAGTATTGATTTTAAATGTCTAACTTAAAAACGAACAAGTAAGTTTTAAAATCACGGTTTACTTGATCCAAACAATTAAAAGGTTTGCACGTGACGAGCTTTTAAACTTATTATAATTGGTTATGGGACACACAATATTTGAAAACTATCTTTTCTAGACTTTAAAGTTTAAGAATTTATGTTATTAAGAAAGTATTGAATTCGTTTCAATATTCAATTTGAATCATATTTAAATCAATATATTATTTAAATTAATGTTAAATTTAAAATTTCCACCAAAAGTATTCAATACTTACACTGAAAAAAGTTTATAATTGTTTAAAAAGACAACAAAACTTGAAATTTCAACCAATATTTTCTTTTAGAATTTTATATTATCGGTTCATTTTTTTATTGAATTGAATTATTTTTGTCAACTGTCAGCATATGGGGCCCAATGTATTATAGACGATGTGACTAAACAAGCCTTTTGTAGATGTGCTGAAAGATGTAATCCAGAAATATTTGCTCCCGTTTGTGGTGAGTGACAAATCACTTTTTAAAAAATCATATTTTTTTCATTTACTGAAATTGCAGGCAATGATGACATCACTTATTCGAGTGTTTGTCAAATGAATATTCGTTCGTGTAGTGAACAAAGAAGAATATTCATAAGACATACTGGATCATGTGGTAAGTCTCACTCTTGTTTGATAAGAATACTTTCTATTATTGCTTTCAATACAATTTTAAACATCTCCACAATGTATACAATCTCTATGTCCGCAAGCATTTACACAAAATATTATTAATAATTTTAAGTCAACTCAACAACTATTCATAATATCGTTGTTGTAATCATAGAATTGTATGCGAAACTCATCTTTTGAATGGGAGAGCAGTGCATAAAAATAACATACATTCGCATACACTCTGATTATAACATTGATATTTGTAATACAATGAAAATTGAAATCCATATTTATCTCTCTCTTATAAATATTATTATGAATTTCTTCATGCATTAGAATTCTCTCTCTCTCTCTCTCTCTCTCTCTCTCTCTCTCTCTGAAATATATATTTCTTGCTAATTATTAGTATATAAAATAACGTATTTGCAACCAATGAATAATATTTGATGCAATCTATAAAAGGACCGACACATCAAAATTTAAAATATAATTTCCATTAATTCGATTTTAAATAAGCGAACAAAATATTTAAATAATTATATTAAAAGCTTTCTATTAATAAATTTGAAAATTACTCAAAACTTGAAATATGTTTGCAATTGTATAGCAATTAAATTTAATTCCCGGAACTATTTTTTGAGATAAAAAACAGTTTCTAATTAATTGAAATAATGATAACTTTGATTAGCTTTTAGATAATTGATTATTTTTGAAAATTTAAAATGATCAATTTGAAATCTAGAAATACTTCGTCGATTTAGTTAATTTAAAATTAATGACCTGGATTGAAAAATCTCTAATAAATCCAAATTAGTTAATGTCCTGAAAATTTTAAATTACTTGCATTTAATTTCGATAATTTTATTTAATTATTTGGAATAACTGGATAGATCTGCTTTTATTCAATTGTATATGATACTCCATAACAGGATCTTACTTTCAAATGATTTTATGATTTTATAAAAATTGGTAATTTTTAAACCATTTTGCCTAATCTTGGTCAATTAGAAGTCAATATCAAAATATTGATTTTTATTAATTTTATAAGTTTTTGATATAATTTGTCAAAAATAGAAAATTTTCAAATGTTTTACGTTTTTCTGTAGTATAGATAAATGTGAGAGAATTTCAAGTTATATCATATCTAACGGACAAAAGTAAATGTTGTATCAAAAGAATTCAATCATCACATGTATTGAAGTGCAGACATAATATAAGAATCAAAGCTTTAATAATATTTGAGTTCTCACTCGTAATACAATATTTGTTGGATTCCGAGCTCTACGCAAATCGATTAGAATTCCAAAGCAATCGTTTCGCTAAAAATGACTTCTTTTATAATCTTTAATTCAATAAAAAAAATACTTTTATTTCATTTCGGTTACAAAATATATGTTTGTTATCAATATTCAACCCCATAATCAGAGGATGTGCAAGGGCTTTGTTTATCTTTTGCTATTTTTACAGTAACGATTCAAATTCCAATTGTTATCTTGTTAATTATAGAAATTTTAGATATGTTAAATCATATTTTGCTAGATGATATATATTTATATGCTAGGACCATCTTTCTCATCTTCGAACATTGCTAGAGCATTGCTGATGTCAATAGTATTGATGATGACATGCGCACAACCCATGCAATCATTGATGCCTTCTTTCTGTTTTCCATCGAAGAGTCCTCTTTTACAGTCAAGAATCCGATCGTTTTTTGTGAATCTTTGTTTTGCTTCAATAGCATCAATATTATGGTTGTATTGAAAAATTGGACAAATTATATGCTTTCTCTATGCTTTGTGTTCATTACATTTTTGTATCAAAATTTTAGTAATGATTATAGCATTGAATTGTATGTCTATGTTGTCAATAGTATTGGCTTTTATTGTATTTGTGTTTTACTTTTAACCACTAATTTAGTTGTAATGAAGAAAACAGTGCTATAATTGATTAATAATTTGGATTCAATTATTGTGAATAAATTAATCGCAGATATGATAACAAATATCAGCAGTCAATTGAAAATTATAAATAATTATGATTTAAAATATCGTTTGTCATGGATTTTGACTCCGTTTGTGATTTTATTCAATTGAAAATCAATTTGAGATTCACTGAAATAACCGTTTCTGATATCAGTCGTTAAACGACATCAATATTATTGAAAATGATTTTTATTCAAAGTTTTAAATTGATTTTATTGTCTTCGAGTCGACACTTGTGGCCAATATTTAGTCTTCGATTAATTCAAATGTTTATATTAGCGAATGAATTACTACTTATTCAGTGTTGTTATAAATTTCCGGCAGACATGAAAGACCCGTGTCATCAAAAGGAATGCAGATTTGGTGCCCAATGCAAGCCTTCCATTGATGGACGTAATGCCGAATGTGTCTGTCCCACTTCTTGTGCTACTTATGGTGATTCCAGAGGAAGTCGTCCAGTTTGTGGTACTGATGGCAGAGATTACCCAAATGTCTGTGAATTAAGGAGACATTCGTGTAAAGAAATGAAGGAAATAACAGTTAAATTCACGGGCGCTTGTGGTAAGCATTAAGCTAGATCACCTTTTAATTGGATTTATTTTATTTTTTACATTTCTTTTAATTATTTTATTCCAAAAATAAGTATAACATTTGAACAGACCTCACAGGAAAGTATGATTTAGGGGTTTGTTTCACTATTTATATAAAGTTCTAATCAAATGTTTTTATAAATTAATAGTAAATGATCATGCTCTTATAGCCATTATTTAATTGATTAAATTATATTTAGTTATTTATTAGATTTATTTTTAAAATTTCAAACCAATTAAATACTTTTATGACAGATCCGTGCGATGGCGTTGAATGTCCGGCCTCTCAAATATGTCAATTGGATGACCACCGAAACCCCATTTGTCGCTGTAATGCTGTTTGTAATCAAGATTTTAAGCCCGTTTGTGGAAGTGATGGCAAGACATATACAAATGAATGCATTCTTCGAGTTGAAGCCTGCAAAGCAAGACGTAGTCTTCGGATTATACACTCAGGTGTTTGTGGGGGTAAGCATTCATTTTTACCGATATTTCCAATATTTATGTCCATTCGTTTTATTTTCACTAAATGTTTGCTACGAAAGAATCCCTTTTATTTAAACTGTATTTCAATGAACACAATTTATTCGACATTTTTCCCAATGAAGTTGACATAACCTTGCTCATTGAAATCCGCAAAACCAAATTTTCTAAGCTTGTTGATTTTAACCTGGATTTATATAATAAGCCTAAATTGGACTCCACGTATGGGATAGAGGATAGGGTGCAGCTTCAGCCTGCTGCTAGGGAGGAATATAAAAAATTTGGTCTATTCCCCCCCTTGGCCATGTATGGTTATATCAATATTGAATAGAACTATATAATATACAATATGGTAATAAACACCCCAGAATAATTATAAAAGTTTGGCTCTAATATTAACTAGGTTATAGTTGGAACTTCCAAAAGAAATTTCTATCACTTATTTTTTGGTTATTACTCTTTAAAAATTGTATTAGAGTTTGAAAATCACCATGCTATTTTTTAAGATACAGCCATTTTAAAAGGTGTATCACAAAATCACCTAAAAATAGAGAAATCACCTTGTAACTTGAAAAATACATTGTGTATTCTAAAAATTTCAAATGTATCTTGTTTATAATTTAAAATAGAAAAAAGCAATTTCTAGGTTTTTAGATTGGCATTATAGTTTTATTATAGTAGTTAAAAATGTATGAATTTGATACTTCAACTAAAAACACGATATCTTGAAAAATAAGCAAGATAATTTTAATCGGTTGAATGATAATAAAACAAGAATAAAAATGCAAGAATTTAAATTCTTGATTTCAAGAAAAAATCTAAAGAATAAAAGTTACAACTTTTTAAAGAAAATTTAAGAAAATTTTGACAAATTTCAGCCAAAAATATTAAATATTGTGCCCTATTTATTACTCTATTGTATACAGTTGACGAAATAATAGGGTAGAATAATATTGAGTTGGATTTGAAGATGTGTTTAAATATGTTCTAGTTAGAATATCTTGATGAAATTTTCAGGGTTTATTTAGAAATAATTAAGGTTGATTTTAATCAAAACCTTTTTAAAATAACCTTCCTATTTTTCAAGATATGAAGGTTTAAAATTTAGATTTAGAATTTTTTACTCCAAAATTTACAAAATTGATTGAAACTAAAAATGTAAAAGAGGTCTAAACCCGAATTCCATTTTATTAAGAATTAAAATCACAAAAATGCATTGAATGGGCGTTTTTTGGATCATATTGATAAATTAATAGTAATCACTTAAAATGTTGAAAATTTGTACCATTTGGAAAAATACTATATCTCAAAACGTGAGCAAGATAATTCAATTCGGTTTAAAGAATTTTAAAAAGGAATAAATTTACTAAAAACAAATTTTGTTGATAAAAATTTCAGTTGAAAATTCCAACAATTACCTTGATAAAATATGAGATAAACTTTTTTATTTATTTCTACCTATTATTTCGTAAATTGTATAATAATTTATATAAATATATTTCTTAACAAAAAAATTGGATTTTTAATTTTGGTTGAATTTGTGGTATAATTAAGAGTCAAATCCGTGCGCAACACTTCAATGTACACAATATCAAGAATGCGAAATAGATCGCTATGGGATAGCCACCTGTCAATGTCCTCCTCCATGTCCTACAATTCTTAGACCTGTCTGTGGTAGTGATGGTCATACATATGACTCTGAATGTGATCTTCAAAGACAATCATGTCTTCTTCATAAAGATATTCATTTAAAACATTCTGGAAATTGTGGTATATTTTAGGCTAAGATCTGATTAATTTGACTGAATTTTTGTTTAATCAATCAAATTTTAATTATCGAAGGGGATGAAGGCCTGTGCAGTAAAAGTTCAAATTTCTGTCGATTTGGAGCCATTTGTGTTATAAAACCGAATGGAGAGCCGTCCTGTGAGTGTCCCACCTGTTCAGAGGAATTCAAACCAATCTGTGGAAGGTTTGACTTAATTATAATTTAATTATATTTTTATCGATTATTTGATGAAAATTTTGACCAATTTTTAAGTGACGGCATATCGTATCCAAATGAATGCAAAATGAGAAGAGAATTATGCGAACAGAAGAAAGTCATTGAAATCTCTTACACCGAAGGGCTTTGCAGTGAGTTTTGTCTTTTATTTATGAAAATTTTTAAGAATATTTACTGTTGTGAACCCATTTTATTGAGTATGCATTTTATGAATTAAGGCTTTTTATGAACTAATTTTCAGTTAAATTCATATTAATGAAAGTTAAATATAACCTTCATTATGAATTATCTTTTTTATGAATTAAATCATTTGTCCACTTTTGGTCACTTCATGAAAAACATCTCTGACTGTATATGAATAAAGTTTTAAAATTGTTCCCAATCTTTTTATAATACATTAAAAGCAATTTCCAATAGTAACAAAACATAGACTGTCCTCACGTTTCTAGTAATTCCTTACTATTGTATTATTATTATTATTATCATAAATAGAATTCGTTTCATATATTGATTTAATATCAAAAGACCCAAATTTTTTTTATGTTAAAAAGATTTTTGTTTCGTATTTTATTAAACATCTTTTCTATAATATTCTTATACTTTGATATTCAATATTAGAATCGATGGCACAGAATATTCCGATTAAAATATTTTCACAATAATACAAATATTATAAATTGAAAATAATATGAGAGTAAAGAGACATTAAATTTGTTTAGATATAAGTTTTATATTTAGAGTGAATTCTTAAGAAAACTCACAGTTTTTGATGTCTTTATGTTATACCTGTGTTTTGAAATCAGTGCTCAGATGTATTGCAATTAGAAATATGTTTAGTGATTATTGTTTTACTCAAACATTTGTTGGACTTATATTAAATTAGTTTATTTGGTGTCTTATAGACGGCTGTGAAAACAAAAATTGTCAGTTCTATTCGGTGTGTGAATCTGATGGAGAGGGAGGCAAATGTATTTGCCCTCAGAGTTGTGTTCGTGTGAGTACTTCTTTATATCTAACGCTCCGTCAAACTATTGATCCATTTTATTGGATTCATATCGACTTAATCTAATAAAAACATTTCATTTCTTTCTAAAGATTGAATCAGCCGTTTGTGGTGAGTCCTCTCCAATGTTTTCATTCGTCATTCCCTCTATTTTCAGATCAATTGTGAGTTTCAATAATATATTTATAGGTTCGGATGGAATCACTTATGAGAACGAGTGTCAGATGAGAGTGACTGCCTGTGAGAAGTCACAGTTCGTAACAGTTGCCACTCGAGGCCCGTGCGATGTCTGCCTTAACGTTCATTGTAAATACGGTGCCCGTTGTGAAAATGGTCGCTGTGTCTGTCCCACCGATTGTCCAGAAGTATACGAACCTATTTGTGGAGACGACGGCGTCACTCACGCCAGTGAATGCCATTTGAGAAGCTCTTCCTGTCGTCAGAGCACTGATATCTCAGTCAAGTTTTTCGGTGAATGCGATGAAATAATAGGTTCCGGATCAGGTACTTCTGGTACTTCTCTCTCATTTGATTATCATTGACAAGACAACATTTCGTTTTCAATATGAAAGGTTCGGGCGGTTATACTAAAGTTTGTGACCATAAAACGTGTCGATACGGAGGTGTTTGTGAATACGATGAAAATGGAGTACCACATTGTCTTTGCACGTAAAACAACTCTTCTTTTATTGTATTATAAGAAATTTAATTATTTTTTAATCACAAATAATATTATTTTAATTAAATACAATTAATGTATTAATTTATAGCTATCACTGTCCGCCCTCTGGTCACGACTCAGAACCAGTTTGTGGTAATTATTAGCTTAAATTCTTTTAATTATTGAATAAAACATAAATAATCAAAAAGGAAGTGACGGTCGCCTCTATGATAACGAATGTAAGCTTCAAGAGGAGGCCTGTGCCCGACAACAGGAGATTAAACCTCAAGATATGAAAATGTGCGAAGAAATTAAAATACTTCCCTGCGATGGAGAGCCTCCACTTGTAAATCCAATGACTAGAAAAGAGTACTTTTGTGGAGATGGACCGGATTCTAAGAGTTGTCCCCCAAACAGCTATTGTCATAAAGGAAACAATTTTGCCAAATGTTGTCGAGAAGTAGTGGCCGTCAGAAGTTGTGCCGAAACCACTTATGGGTATTATATCTATTGGTTGCCACCAAAACTAATTCAAATAATCATTCAGATGCTGTCCCGATGGCAAAACTGGAGCTCAAGGCACTCAGAACGCAGGCTGTCCCAGTGTTTGTGGCTGTAATCGGTTGGGCTCTTACTCATCAACATGTGATCCGACAACAAAACAATGTCACTGTAAGCCAGGAGTGGGAGGACTCAGATGTGACAGATGTGAGGCTGGCTTTTGGGGACTCCATAAGATATCTGAGGGAAACAGTGGTTGTATTCGTAAGTGATTTACTTTTTGTCTTATTTATACTATTCTGTGTTTTATTATTTAAAGCCTGTGCCTGCAATCAATACGGATCGGTTAGGGATGACTGCGAACAAATGACTGGTCGCTGCGTTTGCAAAGTAGGTATTCAAGGCATGAAATGTGATGTATGTCCAGAAGGAATGGTTTTGGCGACAGAAGGCTGTACTGATGGTAACACTCTATTGATTATACATTTAATGCAATCATTTAGTAATTTATAATTCATTTGTCACATAAGCGTCACTCACCCGAACCATATCGGGCTCCTGTTCTGATATAAAGTGTAATTTTGGTGCCGTTTGTAAAGTGAGACCTGGAAAAGGAGTTCAATGCGTTTGTGATATGAAGTGTCCAAACGATGAACAGCGCAAACCCACCTCTGTTTGCGGCTCAGATGGCAATACGTATGGCTCTGAGTGTCAGCTCAAACTGTTTTCTTGTCGCTATCAAAAGCGCATTACATCCAAACATGAGGGTCAGTGCAAAACAAGTGTTTCCGAAGCAGTGACAGCCGGTCCTGTTAGGAGATCCACTGCTTTCAAAACAACTCAGGACACTGAAAAGTCAACTAGGGAAGTCAGTGTTCACGAGAATATGCTTATGAGTACAGGACCTACAGTTCCAACACATACAGTGCCCGAAGAAATTCAAAACCCTTTCGAAACGCCAGCATTTGATGGGACGGCTTATATCGAAATGCCTAGACTTCAAGCATATACTCGACTCACTCTCGAAATCGAATTTAAAACATTCGAAACAAATGGTATTCTTCTATATAATGGTCAGACACTGACCGGTGAGGGAGACTTCACATCATTGGCTATTAAGGACTCACACATTGAATTCCGATACAATTTGGGCAGTGGGACAGTCATTCTTAGGTCTCACCATCCAATCCAATTGGGAAATCTTATTAAAGTAGTCGCTAAAAGATATTTATGGGACGGTATGCTATCAGTTGAAGGACAAGAGGATGTGTCCGGCAAAAGTCAGGGCGCTTTAAAATCATTAGATTTAACCGAAAGCCTATTCTTAGGATTTATTCCTTCGAAAGAAAAAAGAATTTATGAAAATATAGGGATAAACAAAGGATTAGTCGGTTGTATATTCAAGTTTAGAATCGGTCGCAAAGATAATGATCTGAATTATCCCAACTCTAAGGATATCATTAAAGCCTCAAAAATCAGTGAGTCTTTCGTTTTGTCTTTATTTTTACAAATAAACAAATTTTTCTTTTAATTTAAAGATGAGTGCAATGATATCGATCACTGCCAAAGTAATCCCTGTGCAAATAGTGCCACATGTTTGCCTGACCCTCAAAAAGAGTCATTTAAGTGTTTGTGCAAGGAACAATTTACTGGAAAACAATGTGAATCTCAAATAAATGCCTGTTCCTCTAATCCATGCACTGCTGGTGCCACTTGCATTGTTTTACAAGAAGACATCTCATTAGGCTTTATGTGTAAATGTCCGACAGGAAGGACTGGCAAACTCTGTGATGACTGTAAGTAATCACAAAAATTATATAAATAAAAATATATTAAAATATAAATAAATTAATTGACAAATATATGTAATTTAGTGCAGAGAGAAATGTTTGTCGTGAGAGTACCCGACTTTTGGGGAACGTCTTTCTTACAATTACCAACTCTTCAAGGTGTTAGTCAAGCATTTACTATAGAGGGTATACTATTTTTAAAATTATAAAGACGTTTTAAAAGAGTAAACATGTTCAAATAAAATTCAGTCTGGTTTTTATCGCGAGCTATTCATGGGATGATTCTATATAACGGACAACAGGCCTCAGGAAAGGGTGACTTCTTATCACTAAATATTAACGAAGGTTTCGTACAATTTCGTTATGATCTCGGAAGTGGTGTCGCAAATATCAGGTAAATGAATGAATGACTGATTTATTATTAGTAAATACTAAGAACTTATTTAAATTAAATTAATTGCAATCCTTTAAAGTGGAATCGTTTCCATTTCGTGAGTTATTTTATAATTAATACTTAAATAAATTGTTAACAAAACTCAATAATTTTAAACTTTATTTTATAGTTTTATACCTATTTTTATTTTATCCATTTTTAGGAGTAAGGATCCGATAACTCTGGGAGAGTGGCATTCAATTAGGATTACGAGAAATAAAAAATTTGGAACTTTGCAATTAGATGACAGGTCAGATATTTTTAATAATTAAAAATAACAATAATTGTTATTTAATAATATTGCCCTCACTATTGCCCAAAGTTTTCCTTTGG
>LBFM01008806.1:29749-41664 GCA_000988765.1 Achipteria coleoptrata | reverse complement strand
TCTCTCTCCCTTTTGCGAAAAATGCAGTTTTAAACGAAATAAAAGGTTTTTTCATGCTTTTAAAAATAGTATAGTTTTCGCAAATAATATTCTGTTTTGCATTTGGTTTGTGTCTTAAAAAAAGATATGAAAACTCTATGAATTTTATCGCTTATTTTAATCACAAAATAATTAAAACCAATAAAAAACGTTTCAAATCATATTCTGGTGAACTTTTTTTTAGGTGAATAAACTAATTTTTCAAATTAATGTTTTTTAACAAATCTGTGCTTAAATTTTTAAAAGAGAGGCAATAATTATCTCAAAAATTTGCAGACATTTGGGAAAATTTATATCTATAAGCAAGCTAAACTTGCCAAAGGTTATGTGCCAGTACAGTTTAATAGAAATACGGTGCAATTGAACTGAACATTGCTCTTAACACCTGCTCCCCAAATACAATATAATCGTCTGAAGCGTCGATCATATATTTCATATTAGATTTAATGTATTTTTCAACAAAAATATATAATTTAAAAGTAATTTGAGATTAAAATCGTCAGAAATTTCGCTGATTTTTAGATGTATTTCTTAATCTAAACATTTCTTTTTTGTACAAAAAATGGTTTTTCCCTAAAAACTAGACTTAAATATCAAGTTATGTATAATTTGATGCATCAGTTCCTAAGGCTTTCCAGACTTTAAAATCATAGGTTCTTAATGAATGCCATATTTTAGGTAAACACTGAATAACTGTTGGGACAAAATAAGTATAGCAAATAGGACTGACACGAGTGGCACGTGTTTGTTATGATCAGTATTTGTTAGAGCAGATGCGGGACGTACGCCATAGACAGGTGGCATCAGGTCTGGGCTCTTGTTTTGCATCTTTTCAATGACAAAAAGAGGTCTAAAACCTCAGACAAAGACTTTTAAAGTCTGAGCGTCGGACACCTGGCCTTTTGAGGCTCAAACTCTACGATGGATTTACGCATCATTGCTGCACAACCACTACACCTCTCTTTGAGCTCAAGGTTCTCTTATTCTGTTCTATTGTGCCCTTTATTCTTATTCCCCTCCAAAACAGAGACAGTTTTCTAGAATATATTCTAAGCTCCGTTTGTACGACAAGTTGCACAACAGTCAAGTTCAGTGCTGACTGGAACTGACCAGCCTATGCCTACACTATACTATATCTGTCTGAGCAACACATGATTGACCTTAACAACTTAGAATCGCACTCATCTCTATAGCAACAGTTATTCTACTTAATTAGATTTGAGTATCATGCTCAATTCTCTCTTACACATACATAGACTCACACATAGAGTCACCACTCACTCACTCATAAAACTATATAATATTTAGTTCATAATAATATTGGTTGAAATGCCAGTGAATTCCAGTTCAATCTCCTTCTGACGAAATATATTCATCCGACAGACTCTGATTGTATGACATTTTGTAAGTACTCTCCAAAATCGATAACTACTCCCCAAACGATTGGAATCATAGGTTTCGTAATGTTTTTCAGTGTTTTTCTGATTCAACAGAAAATATTGTTTTCGTTGAAAATTTCTAAGAATTATGTAATGTTTTGTTACGCAATACCTAATCAACAGAAGAGTCACATGAAATCAATTTCAGAGATCACTTGAATTGAAGTACAAAAACTGAACAAACATTAATTGAAACACGAGTGTAGGCCTAATCAGCACAAGTAAATCAGTAAACGTAGTAATCAAATGAAATTCAATTCAATTCTGGCGTTTTGTTTAAACATGCGTTTACTGTTAAACATAACAGTAAAAAGTCACAGGTCATGACCAAGGTCTTATGCAATGTTTATAATAATATGCATTTCTCAAAACTATGCCATTAACTCATAATGAATAATAACAATCATTAAGGACAGTTTATTTACCATTAACTAACGGTTGATAGCTCAGATTTTGTCCCTAGATAATTTATTGAATAATAATTTTTTCTCTGAATTATCATTTTTCTCGTAATAAAGGAATTCATTGATATTTTATATTAAAGTAAATATTGAATATTTTTGTTTAACTTTATGTCACACAGAATTCAAATGAATTTCTCACGAAATTCTCGGGAAAAGCAATTTCTAGCAATAGTTCACACATTTAGAGTTCAATTATGTTTATATGTTTAGTACAGACCAAGAGTACAGACCATGATAATTGACTATCGCTGTTAAATTAGTAGATAATGTCATACGATTGCGAAGAAAAATGTGTGAACGATATAACTGTAGTGAAGATGTTTTTGAAGGCAGAGTTACACACGTTTTTAGTGCGACTCTTCAATGAAAATAACATCTTTTGATATGAGATTAAAAAACTTTTTTGAATCGCTTTCAATGAAATCTAAAGGGCGTCCAAATGGAACACTTGTTGTAGAGGTTTAGTAAATATTTATGTTTTCTCTGCTCTGACTTTTCAAGAAACCGGAACCCTTCAAAACCCACGCCTGCATTGACTCATACATTGACTAACATTACCGAAACAACAGCCCCCTCACAAAAACAACAACAAAACTAAGCCCGAGTCCACTTTTATGCAATGACTAATCAATCAGTTAAGCCTGAATTTGATTCATATGTTTTCCGTTTTCCTAAAAGGAGGTGCGGGTCAGGACTGTCACCCAAATAGTGACTCGAAAACACATAATTCATTTGAATGGCAATCCAAACACTGTTTCATAATTTGTTTGTGGTTTTCAAAAGCACTCAATAAAAGACTATTTTTATAAATATTAGTCAAAATATATATCATTTTAGAAGAATAAATGGATGCGATATTTAGGACAAACTTTTTTCCTACAAATATTTCAGAACTGCATTAATTTACGCCACACTTACAGCTATTTTTGAATTATAGTAACAAAAGTAGAAGACTGTAAAAGAAACAAAATTCAATAGGAATTTGAAGTTGTATTTTATATCCAGAAGAGAACAGGTATTAAATAATCAAACTTTTTGTGTTTCAGTAGAAAAAATAGAGAGTCTGACTCTAAACAAAAAGCACAGTTATGGCAACAAATATTTAATTTCTGAATTAAAATTCTTTACATACGAATGAATACATAACTTATTAACACATTTTTGATAAAACGTGAGGCTATAGAGAAGAGAAGAGAAGAGAAAATTGTTTGAATCATAAGAAAGAAATGAAGAAAAATGAAAAAGAAATTAATTTTTATTATTATTATTATTTATTTTGAATTTTTGCTTTCATCTAATGTTATTATTTTATTGGAAAAGATTGCTCGCTTATTATCTGATATGTGTTTTATTGTGAAATTGTTTATAATTTGATTAAATACTTGAGTGAATTAATTTCAATTCATAGACGTTAGGCGTCAAACAATTGTCAGATTAGAGAACAATAGAGAAATATTGCGTTCAGTTGAATACAATCAAGATTAATATGAATTGGATTATAAGCGGGGGACAATTGTGATAACCAATGTAATAGTTGCCTACTTATCATTTTGTTATCAAATCATTAGCTGCAGTTAGAACTCCGGGAGAAACTCATATTTTCAACTAATAAAATAATAATAATATACATTTTCTGTGAACTTTAATATTGTATTTAATATAAAAAGATAATTGTATTTAAACCTTGAGATAAAACAAAAGATAAAATACTATGAGATATATTTGTACCCAATGTATGTCTGTCTGTCGTCCAACTATTCCGACAGACCTGTGATTCTATTCAAATCTGATATCATTGGCGCCGACAGTATTAATATCACGAGTTATATAAATAGTGAAATACTTTTCTAAATGTCATCCGTTTTTATACGGAATTACATTTAATTATATACTCTTTCTCTCAATGATATGCATAACAATTCAATAAAAGGTTAAGAGATATTGTAATTTATACTATTCTGTGCCGCAATTCTCTCCCCTCTTTCACAGGGGGTTATCATTATAACTGTTAAACTTTCATTTTTCTTGAGCGTCTGGCGAAGAAAAGGTCGTATTGTATTCTGTTGTGCTGTTCTCCTGAACTATTAAACTGGGTCTAATTTTAGGATTGTTTGGGAGCAGAAAATCTAGTTTTGAATACAGTTATTATTAATAAACCATTATTTATATTCAAATGAATTTATCACAAAATTATTATTTGTGAACTGAGGCCAACATCGAGTAGATCTGAGCCAATACTACAGGATCTGAAAACATATGCTCTAAAGCAGGTGTTCCACAACAGAACGGAAAGACAAGAATAATACGATTTTTGCTTTTGCTTTCGTAGACCAATACTACTACTGAACACATATTACTGTATTTTTTGTGTGATTCCACAATCACAGTGTATAACAGACCCTCCCGTAGAAAACTTTTCAGGTGTTCTTTCGTACAGTAATTATTGACAATTACGTCAAACTAAACAGACATCCGATTGATTTCGACATTAAGATTAATATTGACATTAATTTAATTAATCAGGACTTCTGTTTGGGAATAACTCTCTGTACAATAAGCTGTTTCTCATTTAGAAGGACACAACTGTACTCTTAATTCGTAAACAACAAAACCTATTGTCTCTCTGTATCGACAGTTTAGGCACACAATCGTTTTGAATATTGATTTTTAAAAGGAAATCATAAAAACATTGAATTCAATGGAAATAAACTTATAATTAATTCTAAAATTATTATTAAATTATTATTAAATTAGTGGAGAAAATAAAGTTCAGGTTTTCTCATGAGAATTATCAATGAAACGTAACCTAAACCCCAACAAAAATCAATAGATAAAAACTCTAATCAACTGATAATTAATTCAATCGGAAATTGATTGAATAAAACACTGATATTTAATACCAAAATTCAAATACGATATTCAAAGTAATAGTAATTCAAAAAAAGCTTTAATTTTAGATTTAAATTATAATATTGTCGCTAAAAATCTAATGCAAATGTATTCCAATGTATAGACTCTGAAAATGAATAAAAAAGTTATAATTTTACTCTTCTTTATAACATAATTTAAAACAATATTCTGTGTCATTTTAATAGATGTCTGTCTGTTTGTCTGTATGCGATGTATGTAGATCATTTTTTATTAATGTAATATCTAAACATATTTTTTCTCTGCTCGAAAAAAATAATCTAGACACCAAAAAACAAATTACCAGACAACTTTTTTGTGCCCACAAGAAATAGTTTAATAGAATGTAAATCACTATTCAGTCGACTGACAGCCGAAAAAAGTATCGCAAAATATACTCAAAAATTGTTTACTTAAATGACGGGAATTTTGATTATTTACTTGAAAATTCTGATTTCATGAGTTATATCTGTGTTTTTATGACAAACAAATATTTCAAAACTAAATTATTTTGGAAAAACAAAGCAGAATGTAATCGACGAACAGATTTCCAAAATAGTATATAAATATGTAATGTATTTAATATTATGAAAAAGCGAAGGTTTGTTATTCCATTGAACAAGAAGTTCTTGAATTAGTAGTTCCACTTCGGGAGTGAGAAAAAAGTGGAAACAACTGACAAAACTTGTTATTTAGTGTTTAGGCTTTGCTTTTGATGTCACAATTATTAGTATAGAAAATGTGGTATTTCCGAAATGTTTAATATATACAACTATTTTTTATGGGGAAAAAATTGCGAAATCATATCCAAAAATAAACGTTAATTTAGAATAAGAAAAGATAGAAATAAATTGTTTGTTTCAAAGCATTTTTTCCTCTCTCAGATTTTGATATTCTAAATGTATTCCTCCTTTTAATACAATCCTAGAGTTGAGGAAACATTTTTCGTAATGGCTTTGAGAAAGAGGTTTATTAAAAATTCTGTATTTATTTTTAGATTATATTTTGTTTCCTTTGAATTTAAAATTAAATAAATTACTGTATTTCACATAAAAAGAGTTTTAAGTTTAGTTTTAAAAATTAATTTATTTATTATTTCGTATTTTAAGACTTCTTTATAGAAAAATATTTAAACTTTTTTTGAATGTTTTGGGATTAAAGGCGCGAAAATGCTAGGAATGCAGACCTTTGCACAGACCTCTCATACTCTGGCATTTAGGAGGCATTCAATAAACTTCTCAAATGGCATCCTGTGCTGAGTGACTCGACTCGCCATTGATGGCATGCGTGTCCTCTCTGTTTGTGGCCCTTTCTGTCTGCGCCCCTCCAGTTCACTGTGAACTGTTGAACCTTAATTGCAAATCGTATGCTCTCACCAGTGCATAGTATGCGGTGCTCTCCTATGCTATCGCACAGTAAAGTTATGACCGGTTAGACCGCATTCTTTAAAGGATTCATTCACTGGATTTCCAGTTCTCACGGCTTAAGAAAAAGTGCGCCAAAACTGAGTACAAACTCTGAGACTATTGTTAGGCATTTGAAGAATTGGATAATAATGTCATACATTGACTCCTATTTTCAGCCAAAAGAGTTCGTCAAAACAAACCATTATTTCTTTTGGCCATAACTTTGATTACAAAACTAAGAGTTTTTATTTTGCCGTAAAATTTATTAAAAGAATTATTCAATCATTTAATTAAAACAAAACAAAAATAAATAAATAAACTTAAAACTAAATTATTTCAAAATAATAATAATAATCGTTAATTAGATTCTATATTTTTTCTAATAGATAACTTTTAAACTAATTAAATGCATTTTTCTACCCAATAATTAAAGGTCTCATTAAAATTTGATGGCTTATCGCCAATATTGAGAACCAATTTAATATTGCTCTTGGTCCAATTGATTTAACAAATTGTTTAAAATATTATATTTAATTAAACAATCATTAATTAATTAACAGTAAATTTGAGAAATAGAGACAATAAATAAATAAATAGAATGACTGTGAATATAATGTGAATATAAAATTATGCTGGTGTTATGGCTAAACATGACTAAACAAGTAAATTCTCATTTTGCGGAGGTGTCTCTTTGGCGCCTATTCACTGACTGTAAGCCATCCTTTCAGACAATTTCTGAGATATTGTTTATATCTTTTAATAATGAAATTCCAAAGAAATGATAAAATTCTAGTGAAAACCAAAACGGAATTACGATTACAAAAGATGTGTAATAAATGTTGTGTTGTTGTTGTGTACAGTGTTTTGCCTCTCTCTGATGCAATACCCAACAACTGCAGGATCATAACAAAAACTAGCATCATCATTTTCATCATTTTCAACATTTTGTCTCTCATTTTATGCTCTTTCCTTTCAATCCCTTATTTGTTTGTACAGATTTTTAATTAAATTTATAATCAAATTAATGAATGAAATAAAAGTTTTATTTCGAAATCATTTGCACTTCCGATCAAATTTTGTACAAATTTTTACCGACTTTTATGAATTCAAAGTAATACTGCTTTTTGTGCGAAAGTGCGCACAAATTCTCTGGAAATTCCTTATAGTCTAATGTAGTGGTAATTGTGTTATACATTCAATGCTATACTAGACTCGAGTCTTTCGGCCCAACACTTTCCGGTCGGTTATTATTCGAACAAAACTTAACATTTTTAATAAATCACTACTCAAGTAATGACTAAACATTTATTAAACCCTCCCCTCTCTGATAAATCAAACTAAAATTGACAATTGAGCATGTGTTAAATGAATTGTAATTGTAACTAGTTGCAAGTAAACAATCAAACTTTAGACAGAAATACTTGTGATTTGTCCCAAAACAGCTTTTGTGACAAAATTCAATTGTTTCTACGTTGAGAAAAGAGCACAGGTGCTTTATAGTGCTTTATAGTTATGTTGTTATTGTAGATGAGATACTAAATTAGCTATTAGAACATATTAATTTTGTCTGGTTATTGCGGGTGCAAATGTATCTAGATAAACGACAGCAAAATAGGGTTCTAAATAAGATCCGCTGAGTGTTAGTGTTTATGCGTTCACTTTATAGAAGTCATATCCAATACACGTTTGATTGGCGGTCGAGTGTATTGGCACCGATTCTTTTGGTTACACGACTTCAGACAGTCGTATAACACTTCAGACATAGTATTACACAATAGAAGTAAGTCCTGTGTCTGAACACTATTTTAGCCAACTTTTGTACGTTATTTGGCCACAAAAACTGTCAAATCCTTAATAATTATCAATAATTTTGAACAAATAATTAAAGTAAAAATTTTGGAGCCATTAAATTGAAGTAAAATATCAATTAACAAGAATAAGTTTCATTGACTTTAGTTGGAAATTTCAAAATTTCAATTACGTCAATGAGAAGCAACTTATTTGATTCCCTCACAACTGTTTTACTCATTTATTTAGTTATTTTAAATATTCAGAATATGTTGACTTTGAGGCAATTTTTTCAAATAAATCGTTTAATTTAGTAATAAATTTAATTTGAATTTAAAATTGAGTTTAAAATTCCTAATAATTTATAATAAAATAACAATTATTGCGAAAACAATTGCTTAATATATAAATGAAATGATATTCTGTGCGTCAATAGTAGTCCAATAGAGTTAGTGAATAGCCTATGAATACCCCATACGTAGGCATACGTAGTGTATGTGTGAGCGCGGAGTGATATGATTGGGTTGTGGTTGAGTTGGCTGTCGTCAGAGAAGAGCCTATTTTACGAGTGCTTTAGTGAACGTTAGACCAGTTTTAGTGCAGTTGTATTCGAGAGTCAGTCCATTGGCAGTCGCTTTGCAAACAGTCATACATACAGTGATATAGTGTTACGAAAGGCCGACAGTCAGTACTCCCTGTTTGGTGGTATCACTCCTACCACTACTTCCAGTGCAGCGAAGCTTCACAAGAGTTTTGCTTAAGTTTAAGTGCCGGCCAAACAACGATCCGTTTCGGTTGTGGACTCGTGTGAAGACAAGAGACAATTGTAAATGTCTTTAATGTCTTGTATTTCAATGTTTTATTCAAATATTAAGTGTTATTCAAAGAAGTGTTGAATTCAGTGCTTATAAACTCAAACTCAACGCTATTTATAACAACACTTTTGGACTCAATTTAAACGTTAAAAACGGATAATAAAATGAAAACTAATCCAAAGGAAGGGTTCGACAAATGTTACCGAATCGGACACGTCTTAGGGAAAGGAGGGTTCGGTACGGTTTACAGTGGATACAGGATTAGAGATAATTTACCCGTAAGTTTGAAAATTCAAATACCAGTGCATTAAATGCCTTTCCTATGCATTACACTATTGAATGAGTGAATGCCCGCCATTTCCACAACAACTCAATGCATGAGAAAAACTACTGACGACTCAAAAGCATTGAATTGAGTGCACACTCTTTGCGCCAAAACAAACGCTAATCTCTTTTCGGCCTCAAATCCACTGACCTTTGAGTCAGTTTTTTGCTTATTTCTGAACCAAATATTTTAACTCTTTTTTTATTTATCCGATCTTTTTGTGAATCAAATTTTACGCAAAACTTTCAAATATTGACTAAATTTGTTTAAAAACATTTGTTTCACTCAATTATTTGGATGTAAGCAATGGTTGAGCGGACAGTCGGGTCGGAGGAGTTGTCAGTAATACTGTAAAACAGTATTATTATAATAAAAGCTTTAGTTTTAGTTTTATTCACTTTTTCACTGAAATCCTATTTAAGTGAATATAAATTAAGTATTGTTTTTGGTTTGAGTTTAGGTCGCAATCAAACACATCAGTAGAGATAAGATCACTTCTTGGGATTATATGAATGGCCATCGGGTGCCCCTCGAGATTGTGTTGATGCGTAAAGTGGTCAACATTTCGGGGGTCATTAAACTACTTGATTGGTACGAGAGAATAGACTCCTTTATAATTGGTATGTAATCTCATAACAAAATTGTTCCCAATTTATAATCTAAAATAAAAATGTATTTTAATTTTGCCATTTGTTGTGTAGTAATGGAAAGACCAGAATCAGTGAAAGACTTGTTTGACTTCATAACAGAAAAAGCAGTTTTAGACGAAAAGCTGTCCCGAGTTTTCTTCAGACAAGTGATCGAAACAGTGAAGGCCTGTCACGAGGCGGGTGTCATCCATCGCGACATTAAAGATGAAAATATTTTAGTCGATATGAAGACCTATACTCTTAAGATAGTGGACTTCGGGTCCGGCGCTATGCTTAAGGAGACCCCATATAATGAATTTGACGGTAAGTGTCTTTTGAAATGTGATTGAATTGAATGTCAAAATTGTTTATCAGTTTGTGTTGTGATTCGCATTAAATGTTTGCCAAACAAACAAAAAATATTTCAATTAATTATGGCTTAAGTCAGAAGAGAAACATAAATGCGATTTATTTATAGCCTATCCGTCAGCTCTGACTCAAGACATTGAATACAATTGTATAGTAAGTGCTTGTGTAGTGTCAGCACTGGTACGTCATCGATAGCACCGATATTTCCTTTTACGTCATTTTGTTGTTATTGACGTCTATTAACAAACGTTTGTGCTTTCAATCGATTCTAAGAACTGTCTTAACATGTCTTTAGTGGCAAAACATTTATTTTTGAGGAAATTTTTGTTAATAATTCTTAGAAAAAGTTATTTAGATTTGACTAATATTTCGAAAATTGTTTTAATTGTCTTTAGTTTTATGTCTAATACCTGAAGAACTTTTCCAACGAATAGACTTATTATAGGAAATATTTGCCACTTATTTAGAGTTTCGGGTATTAAAAACGATTATTAAACGAATGGCTAAAATCAAAAGTGGGTTTTCCTCCACACAAGTAATTGTTGGCTTGAATTGAGTGCGAATCACATATTTGTCTCAATGTCTGTTCCCTTTTTGCCATCGCATGCGTATTGACCCAAATACCAAAACCAATGCTATTATAATTGTTTTTATTAATACTTTTGATATTATTAACAGATTATTAATTATTGTCTTTAATTGAATGGTTAGGCACTCGAGTCTATAGCCCTCCGGAATGGATTCGACACAATAGATATAACGGTAGATCTGCTACAGTTTGGAGTCTCGGTATCCTTCTCTACGATATGGTGTGTGGAGACATCCCTTTCGAGAAGGACTCAGACATCGTCGCCGCTGACGTCAGGTTCCGGCGGAAGTTATCCTCCGAATGCCAGGACTTGATTCGGAAGTGCCTTTCGATCTGTCCGTGCGATAGACCGTCATTAGACCAGATTCTGATCCATCCGTGGATGTCCTGCAAGTTAGAGAGTGGCGTCTCATCCGTAATACCCGTGAACTGCAGGCGAGCGGCCAACGACTCAAATGCAATGAGCGATCAGTCGTCGCAGTCGTCGACCAGCAGTCAAAGCAGTCACGAATCCATTTGACCTGAATTTGCGTTTAGGCTATAATTAATTAAATTCATTTCATTTTCATTTTTCATCCAATATTTTATTTCATCGAAACATTTATTTGTAAATAAATTGTAATTTGAATCACATTTCCTTTTATTTATGTTATGCTGGGCTTCAATACTAGGAATAAATAGTTTTTATAAGCTTTCATACAAATGTCGAATCAATAAAACATTTTCATTAATTATTGCACTAAATCTCGATTTTATTTACACTTAAAAACCATTTATTGTTTTTCCTATTAATTAAACGACTCTTAAAACTAATAATTGAAAAACGACTCAAAATTTTGTCGCTTTTTGTCATTAGTTTTACATAAATATTCGGTTTTATTTTGTTTCGCAAATTCTGTTTCGCAAAACATTTATACAATATTTTGAAATAATTGTCTTTAAAAATGCGTAAAAATTCTGCCAAAAAACAACAAAACGTTAAGTACTGACGGAAGGAATTTCTTATTTTGGCAGATAATTGTCGGCCCATTGGATCGGAAGTCTGTTTTAAGAGAAGAGATATCGATAAAAACAAGTCTTTTTTGCTTAATTTGGAGTATAGTTTGTCTGCTGTTAGCTATCATTTGTGTATTTATTTATTTATT
>LBFM01008806.1:697-29724 GCA_000988765.1 Achipteria coleoptrata | reverse complement strand
TATTACTTGTATTTTAAGAGAGTTTTGTTGAGAGAAGTAAAAAATGTGATAATTTGGTTGAATGTTTGAAAAGTAAACCATTGGAATAGTTTATTAAAGAACAATGTCATGCATTTGGGTTGCATTACATGTACTTTACTTTAGTTGCACTCAATATTTTTCAAAAGTCCTATATTTAATGTTCAATAATATCAACAAACCTTGTATTTCAATGTTTTAGACCCTTTCAAATGTCAGTCCTTATAAAAGCTCTTTTCATTAAGATTTAGATTTAGATCTCAATTATTATTTTAAAATTAATTTCATTAAAAATATTATTCGAGAGTTTCTGACAAATATTTCTTTTATTATTTTCTATCAAAGTTTAGGTCATAAGAGAGTTATTATTTTCCAGACTTTTGAATCTTTAATCAAAAGTTTGAGACGCCGTTCCCTCCTTTTTAATGTGGTTAATGTGTTTTGTGTAAAGTTTTATCTTAAGATCATTTTAAAGACAGAGTTTAATACAAGTTTTAGTTTTTAGTTTAACTCGACATCTGGTGGCGAATAATCTATATAGAATTCTATCGAAAAGTTTTTCTATCAAGTTTTGTACCAAGATTAAATCAGGGCTTTGTTCACTCGTTCATTCAAAACAGGTCTCATTGTATTGTCTTATAATATAGATTTTTATCATTTTTTGTTCGATGAATTGAAAAATATAATCTATTTAAATAAAACATTTTAAGAGTTTACTGTTCCATACTTTTGGACAGTCTTCCGGTTGCTTAACTCATGTCTTAACTAAGGACCTTGAGTCCAAGAAATGTACGTCTTTTGGCATTAACTTTTGACACCATATGTGAAGAATAAAATGATTTAATGACTTAAAAATAATTAGAAATAAAATATTTATTTGAATGAAAGTAAACTAAAAGCCAATTGAATTGACGATAATTTACCACTAAATGTCTGATCAGTTCTTTGTTTACATCAAAAACAATAATTAACACAAAAATCCTTTTCCCATAAATATAAAGTCCAAAAAGTAAAAAATCAGAGTCCGTCCAAACAATTGTTAGTTTTTGACAGATTTACTGATTATTGAGTTAAATGAATGAATAGTCGCGTGAATTCAAAAATATTCAAAAATTAGAAATCACTCGAAAAATAGTTTAGAATTATTTAAAAACATAAAAACTGATTCAGAAATTGATTACTTCTTTGATTAATATAAAAAATGTCTTACAATAAGAATAATAGTTCCGAAAAGAATCAAAAGAAAGACAATCATAAATCGATGACAAATGAGCCGAAAAAGAGAAACAAAACCATACCTGTAGTCAAAATTGAAAGACAGGGACCGAAAATGGAAAGACAGGGACCGAAAATGGAGTTCAAATTCCTTGGATTTCCAGATCAAGAGTTCAAATATAAAGGCCACGGAAGTGACGATTCTTCTGCACATAAGACGGATCAGATCAGTGGAAAGACTCCGAAAAATAACGAACAGAAGCACAACCTTTTGGATGAGACTCATGAGAGTGACAACGAAGACGACAACCCTCTCGGAAAACTTCCGTTTTTACTTCCATTGCTCAGAAATATGGATCCGAGACATGAAAACGACAGATCAGAGGAGTTCTGCACTGAAGTCGTCGACACTTTGAGACAAAGTAATAACTCTTTAATCGATGAAATCAGAGAATTGCGAAAAGAGATGAAAGAGTCGTCTAAAGAGATAATTAGTGTCATCAAAGAACAACACACAGACCTGAAGAAGGCTTTGATCGAAGAATTACCGAAACATCTAAAAAAGTGAACTTTCAGTTTAAGGATTGATTTCATTAACAAAATTATAAAATGTTTTTAATGTTATTTAAAATAAGATAATTCACTGAATTTTAATTTTTAAGTCATTTTTAAAGAGATTTATATTTTATTTTTTCTCAATTTCTGAATAAACTTATTTCTATTTATTTAATTAATATTTAATTATTTCTGGGACTGAAAGTCAATCAGATATTTGGGTTAACATTTTGGATAAATATTCTCAGGTTATTCAGTATATTAGTATAAGCGGTCAGTTCTATGAGTGCGAACAGTGAGAGGATAACTACAAAATAAATAAATATTATTTTTGGACTTTTTATTCTCAAATTCTATTAAATTTTATTAAACTGAAGTTCGATAGACTTTTCTTCTAAGAAATTCATTTCTAACAGATATTATCTGAGGACTGACTTTTTGTAAAGAAGTGTTAACACATTTTGTCTGAATGTTATACACAATCGAAAGTTCTGTCAAATACGATATGATTTCCTTTCGATGGACCACTTGTTTGATCCTTCGACAGACAAAATAATTGGTTCTTTTGATTTTATTGACTTTGAGTTCAAATCAATTATTTCTTCTATGAATTGATTTTCTAAATTCTGGCCCAAACTTATTATTCAATTTAGAATACAAACTGACACAAACTGACCACATATCAGATCTCAAATCATCGTTTGAAGGACTCGACTACTACTCCATATTAAAAATCTTTAGTTATCTGCGACCGACTAATTGCCGACAAAATACGTTTGGATCGTACATCAAAACCAGAGTTTGATATCTAATAACAGAAGTGTCTTCACATTTATAATTATTGTTTTAAATGTAACTCTTATTTAAATGAATTACTTTTAAAACTCCGTATTCCCCACAAAATCAATTGTTAAGCGTTTGGAACTTAATGTACAAGAATTTGGATACAACTGATGGATGTATTACTCTTTTCATTTTTTCTTCATTTAATTTATTGCCTTCTTTTGAAATATTATTAGAGAAACAGAGTTTAAGGACAATGTCTTACAATTCAATAAAATACAATTCCTTTTGGTTACGGATTGATTCGAGATTTAAAACATTTGTCACAAATAAAGCATTTGGATCTAAGTCTGGACCACTTGACTGATACTTCTGTTGAGAACATTAACAAATATTTACCACAATTAGTGTCCAATAAGTCATAACCGATAAAATCTTAAATAGTTGTCTTAAATTAAGTATTTGTCGATATCGTGTGCTCTGTTGGCGAAGAAGTGGTAACAAAATCAGTGGAAACAATTCGAGAATAATAGCATTTCTGGTCAAAAGACAAATAAACCAATTGTCGAATGGAAGCCAAATAAATCAATTATTTTGTCTGAATTCTAGCGAAGAATCAAAGAAGCGATCGATCGAAAGGAATTGATATCATATTTGACTGAACTTCTGAACAAAAAGTATTTACTTTCGATTGTGTATAACATTCAGACAAAATTTTTTAACACTTCTTCACAGAAAGTCAGTTCTCAGATAATATCTGTAAAAGTCAATTGTCATCATAAGGAGGAGGAGTTGAGGAAAGTAGTGATTTCAAGACTTACCGAAAAAAATCAAACAAAATAGAGATAACGGGATAAACATTAATAAATTTATAACAAAATATTAGGAAATTAGAGAAAAATTACTTTATTTAATCATTTCTTTTATCAAAAGCTGTTTTAACTCTATATAAATGTTTATTAAAATCATACAAATTGTGATAAGTTTTAAATATAAGAGAAAACACTTAAAATAAATAATTTACTAAAAATATATCAAAAGATTTATACAAAATTTATCGGAATTAACAGAAATATAAAGAAAACTTTGATTTTTAAGTTCGATCGACAGTTTATATCAATTAAATGCCATTTAATTCAAACATTTTGTTTGTTTTTTGTATAACAATTCGTTTTAAATAAATTAATTTTGTGGTCATTTATAATAAGTGTCAGTTACTAATCATAAGACTCTTTACATTTAAATAAGAGATTTTTTAAAAGAGAGATTTAATTCAAAGGAAGAGTTGATTCGATTTGATTCTCATTAAAAAGTTTGAGATAATTTTTAAGACAAAAAACAACAAAAACTTAAGTAAAACTAAAATAAGAGATAAATGAATGAAATCTTCAAATGTGTTTCAATTCTTTTCCTCGAAAGAGAGCTCAGAATTTATGTCTTTAAATGAACGGCAAAACTATGTGTAGAGATATATATAAATATATAAATTATATACAAATATATATTTGGGATTAAATGCATATTTTGTTGAATGCAATTAGAAATGCAAACAAAACATAAGATATATATTCTCTAAATAGCTATAAATCAGTGACAGGAACTGTAGGTTTGGGTGGTGTTTGTCGAAAGCACTTCATTTCATTTTGGTTGAGCATAATATTGGTTTTGCTCTGTCTGTGATTGTAATGACCGAAGTATTGCTGCCATCGCCGCCTCTGCAGCTGTTGTTGACGCCAACGACACACCAAAACACAACTGATTACAAACACTATCACTACTAGAATGGCGATCGAAGTGATCAAAATTGTCAATTGAGAGGAAGGGTGTTGTGTATGTGCATCATTTTCAATGCATTTGGGCACAGATCCATTCCAAATGCCAGTGGAAAGACAGGACAAGCTTTGCGGTCCTTCCAACAGAAATGTGTGGTTACAATAAAAATTGACTTTTGTGTGAACTTTCAATTCCTTCGATGACTTCATGTCTTTGTTCGCAGAATTTGAGATATTATATAATCCATTTTGAAAGACACCGATTGGGGGACAAGTGGTTGTCTTTTCCGGACAATGAGGTGGTCCACGAGACCACTGACCTTCTGATAAACACTTTGCCGACGCTTTAGTCTTTGAACTGGTGTCACAGGAATAGATTATTACGTCTCCCGGTTTGAAAAAGCTGCCACCTTTGGGACGGGGAGGGACTATACGAAGACCGCTGTGCGGACGTACGGGAGTCTCACACTTGACTACTGAGCACTCGATGGCAGAGTAGTTCATACCTTGAGTTAAACTCCAGGAGTCGTCTTGTCTACAATAACGAACCGCTAAACTGTTTTCAACACTCAGTTTGAAGCCTACGTTACACATGTATTCCATTTTGCTATCAGTCCTTCGCTCAGAATCACTGTATGAGATACGACCGTTAAAAGGGTTCGGCAGTTCTGGACATTGTTTTCCTTAAATATACAGAAATTTAATTTAGATTTTTATATAAGAAAAGAAAAAGCGATAAAAGACATACTCTGACACTTAGGCTTCTGTCGGTTCCATTTTCCGTCGGCTTTACAGGTGAGGAACGGCACTCCAATCATACGAAACTCGGAATTACATTCGTACTGAACATTACTGTTGTACATAAAGTCTTGCATTACTTTACGCGAACCGTTATCTATAAAACCCGGGTCTTCACATTTGACAGCTATGAGTGATCCAAAAAGAGAATAAAAATCAATATTAAAGACGAGACTAACTTATGGTTTAGGGTTTGAGGTCATTGTCTTAACTTAAGTAAAACTAAACTTTAAAAAACAATTAATCACTTCTTTTATGACTAAATGTATAGAAACAGACAATTGGTTTCCTGTCTGACAAACAGTAATAAAACTTTGGTTTAGTTCTTATACAAAAAGGGTACAAACTTTCACAGATGAGATCAATTGGTTGCCAACGAGGAGGTCCCACACCATCACTGGCCATACATTGTGTCTCCTCTTTGCCTGAGGTCTTAGTGAAGCCGATATCACACGAATAAATAGCAATTTCTCCGATTTTGAAGACATTATGCTTTTGATTTCGCATCAGATTTGAGACCGCATTGGAGACAATCGGCGGTTCACCACAAAAGTCTAAAACAAATATTTGAACATTGATTGCAATCGCTTTTCATATAATCTTAACTTTTAGGTAAGAGTCGACTTTTGTCTTAAAAATATCAGTATTTTTATTGAAATTCAGATATTTGAGTGATTATCAATTTTAAGTAACAATTATTATATTAAAGCTTGAGATCAAATTGCAATAAACTTGCAAAAATCATTGAATAATTATTCCATCAAATGATAGATTGAATAAACATTTGACATAAACTTTGATTTAATTATATTTTTTTGAAATAAAATATTGTAATTAATATTCAATCAAATGACACATTCCTTAGATCTAAACAAAACATTTTTTGTCACTATTTAGACATTAATTAAATCCAAATATGATTTATGAGTCAAATGAATGCATACAATATGTGAACACATTTTAAGAATAGTTTCAAAGATTTAATTAATTAAATGTTTGAAAAATTTTTGCTGATTTTGATAATTATTTTCAGACTTTCTATTGAATGAACTTTTAGTTTGAAAACGTGTGACAAATATGCAAATCATTGATAAATATTTGAATGTAAGTATCGGTTAATCATATATTTGTTATCAGATCTCAAGACATTCTATGAAATTAATGGTTTAAAGCACTCAACAAATAGGTATTCAATCAATTGAAATACCGGTCAACTAAAAAAGGGAAGGGTTGACAAGAGACCAGTAATTAAGAGATATTAATGACTTACAGAAATAAATAGGTCTATCATTTGTGGCAGTGATGTGATTGTGATTCCCGACGGAAATCGGTTCGCTTTGAGACACATTTATTACCGAATATGTGTTTCGGACTAAACTAATGATTGCTATTATTATTGATTTTAAGATATGTTTAAAGCATTGATTTTGAATAAATCTCATCTCATTTTATTAATACAATAAAGTGATAACAAAATATTCAGATCACAGTTTACACCAAAAGTTAAGGCAAAACACGTATTGGAAGTGTTGACAAAAAACTCTGTAATAATAGCATTGAATTAATGCTTTTGAGGCAAACAATGAATATTTCAATGAATAGGATATGAGAAGCGATGGTATGTCTCCACTCAGCCAACACTTAAGACAGGATCACAGCATTAAACTATTAGACGATTAGAGGTCACCAAATAAACTGCCAAATGAAGAGAAATGAGAGCACATCAGAGCAACTGATTGTTGTTTACTGTTTTGACTCATTTGTCGATCACTTTAATAGTTGTCAACCTTTTGGCGATCACTCAATGCTATTAACGCTCAGACGACGCACTCTATTCAACCCTATCTAAGGTAAGTGTGAGCACACAAACTATGTTACACTTCAACTACCAATCCTTGAGCCCTATTTCCTCAAACAAATCGATGCTAAACAACATTTCCGTTGAAGACATACATTATGTTTGAGGTTTAACACCAACTCTACCCTTAGATAATAGCGTAACGTTTTATAATTACTTATTACACAATGTCTGTGAGGTTAAGCCACTGATAAACTCTGCACAGACTATCACTATAGACATGGCATATAATAAGGACTATCACATCACTATTCTCACCAAAATTCAGTTTAATCTTTATTCGCTAATTAAAGGAACAGTTCAATACTAATTAAAAGTTCTATCAAGTTTTTGCCTCAATTTTAATCTAGGAATCTCTAGTTTTGAATACTATAACTCCCCCATTGAGTTGTAAACCTTGAATATCCCCAATAATTGTGTGATAAATGTTGACATTTAGGTGGCGTTAGTGTTCCTCTTCTTTAAAACTTTAATCATAAAAGTGTGACACAAATGGGATTATAAGTAGTTTTTTATTAAAAATTTATCGAAAATAAGGAAAATTTTATTTTAATTATCTCTGAATTCAATGAGATTTAAATGAAATTAACATAAATTTTTTCTTTTTTGTCATTGAAATCATGAATGACATTGAAATACATGATTAGAAGGTTTGGTACTTTTTAATACTTCCAGACATAAAATTTACCGAATTATACCCAATATGAAGACATTTGGTTCGCAAATCCACGTAAATAATTGAGCGATAGTTGAAACCATGAAATTTGGTTTATAATAATTATTTGAGGTATTAGTGACACTACTTTTGATTTATATACTCTTAAAAAAGGTTGGGTTAAGAGTTTAAGCTCATGAGGAATGAATACGGAATAGAGGCTGAAAGTGGCCATAATTTTGTCAAAATCATTGAATGCAAAAAGAGAGGGAACCGATGCCCACATATTTTGGGCATAAATGGGATTTTATTCTTTAATTGTGGAGTGATGTTCGAGCGTCTAATTTAGCGATACTTACCTCAAGATAGCTAGCTAATCAATTTAGCTAGCTAATCAATTTAGCTAGCTAATCAATTTAGCACAATCACTATTACACCCCTAAATTTGAAATAAACTTCGATTATATTATAGATTATGGTGGATACATTAGCTTGGTCAACAATGTTGAACATTTTTAACCATATTGACCATGTTATAATTATGAAGTTTATTATAAAAATTTTGAAATGATTTTCTATATAAATATCAAATATGACTCAACTTGTCACTCAAGTAATATTGCTAAAATATCAAAGTATCATGTATAGTTTAGTTTAGTTTAGAATTCAGTTTAGATTATATTGAAATAAATTTGTATAAAATAAAAACACTAAAAAGTCATTTGATTTTCATAAATATTTAAGATTTTGAAAACCCGTTATTTATTCTTAAATTTTTATTGTATTCCTATTTAACTAATAAATTGATTCTTCAATTTTGAAATTAGGTTTAAGCAGAGATGGGTTTAAGTTGAGGCCGACCTCACAATTTTAATGATGTCGAGTCCCAACTTTATGTTCGAAATGACTTAACATACGGTAAGTACAGGAAAGTAGTGTTATATCTGTATCTAAAAGATTGAATTGTGATTAAAAGGAACAACAAATGCATCTCAACTATTAGTTAGTGAAACTTAGTCTGTAGAGGTCGGTGCTCTTCTAAAAGTGGATAAGTAACTTGGATATTGGATAACCTGGATATTGGGTCTAATTTGATCCGTTCAACCAAATTAGATGTCATTTGAGTGATCTGTTTTGCCATTTGATTCATATGAGTCTTGCATTTATGTTAATTAGAATTAAAGGGCGTTTGTGTACTGTTTATCACCAGTTTTTTAATGCTATGAATTGACTCAATTAACCAGTTCTTTGATCTAATTTTATCGGAAAACACTTCAATTCTAATAACTTTTAAAAATTCTCTATTCTTTTGAGATAATTATCACGATTTGAATCAATTGATTGCAAATTAAAATAATCGAAAAATATTAGGACTCAATCGTCAGCGCAGACTCGCCGTCAAAAACCAAACTTTGAAACTTTGAGGCAAAAAAGTTTATGAATGCTGTGATCAGTCTCTTAAGTGTTGCTGATGTCGACATACCATCGCTCTTCATATCCTTTTCATTGAAATATTCATTGTTTGCCTCAAAAACAGTAAATTCAATGCTATTAATATTTCTATGTTTTTCTGTCAACACTTCCAATACGTGTTTAGCCTTAAGTCTTGAGTCCAACTGTGATCCGAATAACTATTTTGTTATGACTTAATTGTATTAATAAAATGAGATGAGATTTACTCAAAATCAATGGTTTACACAAATTTTAATATCAATAATAATATTAATCATTAGTTTAGTTCAAAACACATATTCTGTAATAAATGTGTCTCAAAGCGAACCAATTGTTTCCGTCGGTAATCACAATCACATCACTGCCACCAACGATACTCTTACATCCTGTAAGTTATATTTAGCTACCGATCCCTTTGTAATCCCTTCCCTCTTCTATTTAACCTGTTCTTATCAATCAAAAACTTTGTTTGAACCGATGCCTAACTTTTGTATGACTGTTGTGTTGAATGAAAAGAATCTTGCTCGAATCTTGGTGAGATGCTTGCTCTAAATGCCACTACTCTTGGATGCATTAAAATCGTTTACTATATATTTTTGGTGTGTTATTCAATGCATAGATATAGCGAAGTCTTCAAACTATAAGCGCTCTTTATTTACGCAAAGTTAATGTTAGCGCTTATGATGCCAGGGCTCAGCTCAAGACTCTTGAAACTATCATCAGTTGTGTTAAAGACGGTTCTTAACTACTGTATAGTTTAGAGGAATATTAGTTGAGTTGCAGTTATGATACTATAATTATAAGGGCATTGACGGCATTCATAGCACTGACAAATAGCTCTTTATTCGGACCCTTTTATGTATTCACTGATAAAATAGTTGGAATTTTTCTTATATAATGAATATTAATACTAAAAATTATAATTTAGTCGTCAATTGAGTGAACAAAAAATTGTTTTTAGTACTTCTCCTTAATTTAAATGCATTGATAATAATCAGTGATTTTTAAAGACAAAAAGTATACTATATTTTAACGAATATAACGAATATATTTGACATTTCACTGCAGATAATTATAATTTATTGGATAAAAATTTGACGCTAAATAAATTTAGAAGAATGAAGAACAGAATAAAGCGCTCCTATTCTCATGAAAGATATATTGAAGTGATGGTTGTGGCCGACGCCAAAATGGCTAACTATCACGGAGACAATCTTCGCCAGTATGTGCTCACTCTTATGGCAACTGTAAGTTAATTATAAACAAATTGTTTAATTATTTTTACTCAAAAACGGTTAATAACAACGTTGTGTGCAAAACAATAATTCATTTGGACCTCAAAAGCGATTGAGTGCCTGTGCAGAGTGTGCACACACTGTGCAGACACTGCAGACACTGATTATCTCATTTGCCAATTATGCCATGTTCAATTACCAGCTTAATCTTTGTTTTATATATGTATATATATTTCTAGGTTGAGCTCATCTATAGAGACGCCAGTATTGGTAATGCTATTAACATAGCATTAGTTAAGTTAACGGTAATGGATGAGGAAGAGGTAAAAATGCATTATTTATTGCTTTCAATAAGACTTTATTAAAACCAAACATTTATTTATACTTTTAAATGTTGAGAGCAATCCTAATATGTTCTCAAAACGTCTCTCTCCTCTCTTCTTATATCATAGCGATCGCTGAGAGCACAGAATACGGAACAGAAGTTTTTGGTGTAGAGAACAGTATTATATTATGTGAGATGAGTAGAGAAACCGATGCTTTTGTATATCAAATAAAAGTCTGTAATTTTAAAAATAGTAAATCCCATCAGAAATTTGCATTCAATTCATTTGCAACGGTTTTCTGTTACATAAGAATTAGGGAATTCCTTTTGGGCTTTAAATATTCACAAAGAACAGCATAAAAGATCTTAAATGCAATCATCAAAACCATTAAATATTAATGCGTTCAATTAAATTGCCTTGCTTACTATCCCATTCACATTGATATATATTAATGTTAATGATTTCATAGGAATTTCTCAAACAAATAACAAAACAACAAATTATATAACTTTTTCTTCTTTGGGTTTCAAATGAAAAACTAAAATCCAGTGATTATACTGTTTATTGTAATGTTATTTATCACTTACCAGAGCAAAGATCTGATTTATGCGTCTGCATCCAAAACACTCAGACAATTCTGTCGGTGGCAGCATTTGCACAACCATGCTGATGATAGCCACCCGCATCACCATGACACTTCTATTCTACTGACTCGTGAAGACTTGTGTCGAATGCCCAGCACTTGCGATACACTAGGCTTAGCACAATCGGGCCAAATATGCGATGCCAGTGCCAGCTGTGCGGTTATAGAAGATAATGGTCTGAGCGCTGCGTTCACCATTGCCCACGAGTTGGGACATGTGTCAGTTTTGTATTATTTCATTATATCACTCATTGTATTATTTTATGATTTTGTTTTCTATCGTTTTTAAAATTTACATCATTTCAAACACTTGTAGTCATTTCAGAGACGAGAAATGCAAACAAAATAAAACACTTCAGTATTTGCTTATATTATTCACAACTTGTCATAAAAATTGTTATTTTCATTAGTTTTTTGTTTTTTGATTCGAAAAATACTATAAAACTTATACAACGAGTTGTTTAAAAAAGGTTTGACTCAACCATTAATTAATTGATCGTTAGGTTAAGTATTCCTCACGACGACGACGACAAATGTATTAGATTTCGTGAAGAAGGACAGAGACATCACATTATGGCCCGAATGCTAGACTATACCAGCAATCCGTGGACGTGGTCTGTCTGTTCCAGACATTATATCACAGAATTTCTTGAGTAAGTATTTAATATTGACTCCACTTTTTGCTAATATTTAGTAATTATTTTTTTGTTAAAAACAAATTCAATAAATTTAATGAAAAACTCATTAATTTATTCCATTATTGATTGGAGTGAAGGCAACGGTGACTGTCTGCTGGACAAACCCTCAGAGAATTTATTAGATGATATGTGGCGCTCTGATAAAGGCTCAGCATCTGGCTTGAAATTACGCCAACCGGGAGAGGTGTTTGATATGGACCTACAGTGCCAACTAGTGTTTGGGCCCACATCAAAGATATGTCCCTATATGCCTGTCTGCAAACGGCTCTGGTGTACCATCAGTTCAGAAGGTGCTGGTTGTCGTACTCAACACATGCCATGGGCTGACGGTACTCCCTGTGCACATAATAAGTGGTGTCAACAAGGAGAGTGTATTTCCATACAAAAATTGGAGTCACGTCCGATGGATGGTCAGTGGGGGCCATGGAATGGTTATAGTGAGTGCTCTCGCAGTTGTGGCGGAGGAATACAAAAGTCAAGCCGTGAATGCAATCATCCAAAGTATGACTCTTTCTTTACTTTTATTCTATTCTATGAGAAAAGTTTGTAAGAAATGAATAGAAAACTGTTTTAAATGGAAAATAGGCCGCAATTCGGTGGCAAATACTGTACCGGACATCGGATTCGTTACCGTTCCTGTAATTTTCATAAGTGTTCGGCCACTGCCAACGATTTCCGTGAAGAACAGTGCAGAGCATTCAATGGTCAGACATTTAACATAAATGGTTTGTCTTCTTCAGTGAAGTGGACGCCTCACTACACTACCAGTAAGTCTTAAGCTGTGCTCTAATTAAGCGTTGCTAACAGTGCTAACGATTGTGTCATTTGTGGCATTGATTGAATGTTCGCCTAATGTATCTTAACTTATGTTACATTAGAGGCTTGGTATTCATCAATCGTAGCACAGAATAAGGCACAGACTAACTGTGCACTCATATGACGTGCTTTGAATTATTATAAGTCAAATCACTTTTATTACGAGTCAATTGAAATCGAAAAACTTTATCTTATTTTTGTCAGTCAGCGCAGACTTTTGTAAATTATACTGCAATGTTGTGGGAACGGGCGCTTATTATTTATTGAAGCAGAAAGTGATTGATGGCACGCCCTGTGCACCCGATTCTTACGATGTTTGTGTAAATGGCAAATGTATGGTATGTATCGAATTACCGGAACATTAATTTTATATCTTATATAATATCTTATAATTCAATATTTCAAACAATTTCTAAAATCCAATGAATCTGTTTTTGCGCTGATTTTTAATGTTTAGAGCGCTGGTTGTGATCATATATTAGGCAGTCAGATAAAGCCAGACAGCTGTGGTGTCTGTGCGGGCGACAACTCGACCTGTAAGATAATCTCTGGTCAATTGCGTCGCGTCAGATATGGCTATAATTTAGTGGTGGTTGTGCCGGTCGGTGCCACTAACCTAGACGTCAGACAGTACGGCTCGTCGAGTACCGATGATAACTATTTGGCGCTCAGGGCTCACGACTCTAGTTATCTGCTCAATGGGTCGGTAATAAGTTTTATGAATTGGTTGTTCTTCTCTATTAAAATAATAGTAATGTATAAACGCATAAACATTATTCACAAAACCGATAATATATCGCATAAACTATTACCAAAACTATTACCAAAAACATACTCTCAAGTAATCCATCCGTTCATTAATGAATCGCCGCATTCCTCAAACATTTCCCCTAAAATTTATTAAAATTTGTTGTCTTTGAAAATAAATAAATCTTTTAGTCTTTTTCTTCTCTAAGATCTTAAGGAAAGCAAACAAAACAGAAACAGTTCTTTATATTTAAACATTCAGTCAATTGGTTTAATTTAATAATATATTTCGTCTCAATTTCTTGAATTAATTGGTCTCCACTTTAGATCCGGTTTCTTGAGATTTCTCTATTATTTTTCTCTCTAAGCAATCAAATAAATTGAATTAATACTAATATTTTATTTTCTCAATAATTCACTTTTTGTTTTTACGTCTGAAGTAAAAAAAAGAAATCATTTTATTAATAACTAAAAAACAAAGTTTGAGACAACAAAAAATGAAAGAAAAGAAATTCGTCTTTTATTTTCCAAAACATTTATCTCTAATTTCTCGTCTAAACAGTCATAGGATTCATATTATATAAGAAAAATAAAAAGTCTACAGACAATGAAAAATCTTAGTTAAAGAATTGAGTTAAGGCTTATGTTATTTAACTAAGACTTTACTTTTATATTCATATGTAAATAGACATTACATTAAAAGCCTTTCTTTTTATTTTTGAGAATAAACTTTTGTTTTTGCATAGAATTTCTCTTCTGTTTTGTCTAATTCTCGAGAGTTCAACAAAATTCCTCTAAAATAAACATTAAAACTATACAATGAGTCAACATTTTATATCTGAAACAATCTGACAAAGCTTTTTGAATATCAATCAACTTTTGTTTTGTGTGTTTTTATTTTTTTTCCTTCTGATGTCGTTTTTTATGACATTTCGTGATCTCTGTTTTACTCTGACATCAAATGCGATAATCAAATGCATGACATTTTCCCAGTGCTTTCGATCTGAAGCGTCTGTCTCTCTGTCTCTCTCTTTAACGCCACTTCCCTAACACTTAATGTCACACCAATTCTGACATCAAATTTTAGGCACAGATTTGAATAAATTTCAATAAATAATAGACTTTAATATATAAAAGTAATTGAGTTCTGGAGAAAAATTGCTTCAATTCTTAATGAGTTATAAAATGTTTAGATTCTGTTGTCGTTAAAACACAAATATATTCTCTATTTTTATTACTATATATTAAACAGAATGTTATTATGTATTTGTTTTAGAGATTTTGTGGTGAGTATGTTCCACAAGACTATGCAATACGGAGGTATTACCATAGAGTACAGTGGATCTAATGAAGCCGTCGAACGGATTAACACAAGTAAACCACTGACGCGTCAGTTGTATATTGAAGTGAGAAAGAAGTGCTTCCAAAAGCTCTAATTAACAATTGTTTGTCATTTGATGTGAAGGTCTTAAGTGTTGGCAATTTGTCGTCACCAGAAGTCAGCTATCATTACGCTATATCTCTGGAACGCGACAAATATGAATGGCGTCTCAATGATAAATGGAGTGAATGTAGTCAAGTGTGTAATGGAGAACAAATGCTAACAGCGCTCTGCTATGTTGGCAACACCACCAAAGTTGTTGATGACGCTTATTGTAGTGGTGAGACAAAGCCAACACCGATAGCACAAGTATGTAATATGCACTGTCAACTCGTCTGGAAAATTATAAAACAGTGGCAGTGCTCTGTCTCTTGTGGTGTCGGCACAAGAAAACGGCTCATCAGATGCACACAAGAACTGTATAACGGAGACCATCACGAACTGCACGACCACTACTGTTTGCACATCGCATCCAAACCCGATGAATATATCGCCTGCAACGGCACCTGCACTGGCATTGGTCTCAATTGGCATTATTCTGAATGGTCTGATGTAAGTTTGCATAAAAACTTAGTCCACACATATCTGTAATACTCCGACACATCTAATGCTAATCCATTTTATTATAATATTTTCAAAAGAGATTAAAAGATTAGAAATAAATTATATAAAGAAAAGGCGTTTACTCTAAAAATAATATTGTCTTAAAATCCTAACATTTAAGACATTTGTCACACAATTCTGGATAAGACCCAGACTTTTCTTATTAATCAGTCTTTAATTTGAGTGTAAAAAAGTGTTTTCTTTAGTTTGAAACCGATATACGCTTTGATTAATTGATTATAATTTCTTTGAAGTGTTCTGTCACTTGTGGTCAGGGATTTCAAGTGAGAAGTACTAAATGTTTGGACAAAGATGGCAATGAAAGAAAGACTGAAGAATGCGATGTCATTACCCCTCGATTAACAAAACAGAACTGTCAGATGGATGAGTGTCCCCACTGGCAAACAGGGCAGTGGAGTGCTGTGAGTCTCACATTAAATAAAGCTTTGCATCGATTAAGACATTTATTGTTAATAAATCTTGAAATTAAAATAGTGTTCAGAGGTGTGTGGTCTGGGAGACAAACACAGGAAAGTTTGGTGCAAACACTCGGAACAAGTTATTGACGACGGATATTGTGATTCAGACTCAAAACCCATTTCAGTGGAGAAGTGTCAGGTGAAGACATGCTCTGGTAAATGGCATTTCGGTGAGTGGTCTCCATGTGAACACTGTTGGTCATCATCTAAGCGAGTGGTGCGCTGTCGCTCATCCACTGGTTATGTCTTGACTGACGACGAGTGCGATATCAAAGAGAAACCAATTGAAATGAGAGACTGTCATTACATGTCCTCCAATTGCAATAACAAGTATTTCGATATGAAATAAGAGTCGATTGGATTTTGTTTTCTCATATATCAAACATATGTTACAGTTCTGTGGACGCACTCCAATCAATAGCAGCACAACCCAAAGGTCAATGGAGAACAGGAATGTGGTCTCAAGTATTGATTTTGTTATGGAATAGCTATCAAATATCGTTTACTATAATTATATCATGTATTCAATGAAATCAGTGTTCTTCGAGCTGTGGTTTTGGTGTGAAAAAGCGTTACGTCGCGTGTCTTAACGATGAAGCAGTTCTTGAGGACCACGAATGCGATCTCGACTCAAAGCCCGACAGTCAACTCAAATGCGAAGTCGTTTGCAAAGATGTTTCCGATGAATTACATCAGTGGAGGGTTGGCTTATGGGGAGAGTGTCCCATCACATGCGAGGAAAGTGTTCAGCGAAGACTTGTCCGGTGCTATCACCAGAACGGACTCATTGTCGACGAAACTCTTTGCGATATCAATAAAAAGCCGGAGGAAACAAAGATATGTCCTTTAGTTAAATGTATTGGCGAATGGAAAACAAGTGACTGGACTCAGGTTTGTCTTATTTTATTAAGTAATGAATGGATTTTAAACTAAAATCAAAACATATTTTTATCATAAATTTATCGCTAAAATTCTGTTATTATTAGTATTTTCCGATTTAACGATCAATTTGTTAGGAATAACCCGTTTTTAGTGTTCAATATTTTGTTAGACTAATAATAACTGAATCCTCTTTCACTTCCTTGATATCAATCAAATGGAATATTGTTTAAAAGTTGAAACAAAATTTTTATCTCTTAAACGACCCAATTATTAAATTTGTTACACAATTTGTGACATTTGTTTGTTTTCTTTTCTCTTGACATTCAACTATATTTAGCTTCTCTGCAGTGCTTACAAAGTTTTTCCACTGTATTTAAACTATGGATTGTATCTATTGTATCCATGCTAGTTTTCCCAATTGAATAACCTTTAAATTATTCTTACATTATATGAGTAATAAATAGTCCTGTTTTGAGCACAAAAATATAAAATTGTTTTTTTCCTTTTTTTTATAACAGTTGAGTGAAAAGTCATTATTTACTCGAAATATATTTTTATATGAAATATGATTTCTCTCTCAAAAAGAGTCATAACTTTTGTCATTTGAATGATTTAGTGTTCGAAGTCTTGCGGAAGCGATGGTATTGAGACTCGAAAAGTTGAATGTATTGCTAGTAATGGCAGTTCTATTGACGATAATTTATGTGTCAATCAATCGAAACCATTGACTGAGAAGTCATGCAATCGAATTGAATGTCCAGAGTTTGACACATATGAGTGGAGATTAGGTCAATGGGAAGAGGTTTGCTATGAAAGAGCTGTTCTCTGTTCGACATTCAAACTGTTTGTCACTTGATTTTAGTGTAAATCCAATGAATGCAATGACAATAACGGAACCCAACAGAGAATGGTTTTCTGTGTCAACAAAAATGACGAATCGGTTGCACTACATTTTTGTGGCACTTCTTCTATTCCAATGACAGTCAGATATTGTACACCAAAAGTAAAGTGTTCTCCAAATCCAAACATTAATTTAATGACAGTTCAAACTTCATTAACTCAAACTGCATCCACCACTCCATCTACTGCTACAACGACTGCCACTATTACTACAATTTCTACTACTTCTTCAACTACTTTAATCTCTACAACACAAACAGTTCCACTGACTGTTCCATCAATCACTTCAATCAGCACATCTTTAAGCACTCCATCCTCGTCCTCATTAGCAACCACTTCATCGACTACTTTGTCGACACATTCGGAGCCAAATGTTTGGACACAACTGACGACAATTCAGACGCCAATCATTTCATCGACATTTGTTGGCACTGAAAGCACTGTCAATCAGTCGATAAACTCAGGACCAAAATGGTTATACACAGAATGGTCTCAGTGTTCGGTCTCGTGTGGGAACGGCACCCAAACTAGACAGAGGTTCTGCAGTTCTCACTCAGTGTTGGACTGCGATCTTAACGAGAAGTTCGATCTCGAAGTTCGCCACTGTTTTCATTTGTGTAGTCTTTTTCAATGGAAGATATTTGAATGGACGGAATGCAGTGCCAGTTGTGGTAACGGTTATAAAACCCGTATCATTCAGTGTCTCGATTGGACCAATAGTGTAGTTCCCAATCAATTTTGTGATCCTTCCACTAAACCCAAAACTATTGGTCACTGCAAAACACATACCTGTCCTTTTGTTTGGCAAACATCCGAATGGTCTCAGGTATTAGTTTTGACTCAAATATAATATTCGTTAAATTAATGACACGTTTTTGTTATAAAATTAAAATATTGAAACAAACGTTTGTTTAGTGTACCAAAACGTGTGGACAGGGATTACAGGTGCGTCGTGTCAATTGTCATCGGGTTAATAATGAGGGTTGGGTTGACAATCAACCGGCAAAGAAGAAGAAGCCGATAAAACAGCTGCTGTCCGGTTGGTGTAACGAAACACTAAAACCGATAGCGAAAAGAGTTTGCAATTTTGGTGACTGCGAGAGGGGAGCCGTTTGGAAGGCTAGCAGTTGGCAGCCGGTGCGCTATTTTAAGCTCTTTTCAAGATTTAATTTTTTTTGTAGCACTTAAGCAAAATTTTGATTATTTATCAGATTTTATTCAACATATTGTTTATAGTGTTCGACGTCTTGTGGTAATGGAAAACAGAGAAGAAAAGTACACTGTTTTAGTCTAAAAGGCAAAAAATTGCCAAAAAGTTACTGCGAACCAAAGTTTAGACCACAAAAAAGGAGGAAATGCAATCTCAGGCCCTGTATGTGTCACTTACTCTTATTTATTTTCAATTAAAGTAACGCTTAAACACTTTTTTCTTCAAACAAAGAGAAAAGTTTTTCTCTTTTATTTTATTTTGTTTTTTCCGTTCATTTGTCAAAAAAGAGAAGCGAAGGATAAAAAACAAAAATAAAAAATCACTATATTTTTGAATCGGAGAGAAGTTCACACAATTCGTTAACTGTTTAATGAATTATCCGCGAAATTTAATGGATTATTCATAAGAATCTCAGCCTTTACTTAATTATATGCGATAAATCTGAGAACATTTTATTTTATTATTATTTTAATTATTTTTATTTTAGATTTTGAATTAATTTTGTGTTAAATTAGGATTAGTTGGAATTTTGTTCGGATCCTTTTGATAAAGTGATCTTGCTTGAATCAATCATAATATGTCCTCAAATTTAATGTTATTAATAGTTTTCTAACCTTTGGATTCAATATCAGAGAATTAAATATTAAATTTCCAAATAATTGTGTCTTTTTTCAGGCGCTCCCATCAGTTGTTACGACATTCATAAACGCGGAAATGTTAAGAATGATGGAGAATATGATGTATATGTTAGAGGAAAAATGATCAAGATTTACTGCCACGACATGCAGTCTGGCCGTCCCGTTGAATACTTGACTTTGAAGACAGGATATTTGGAAAACTATAGCGAAATATATAATAAAAGGTATGATTTTTTTGCTGATATTTTTAAGTGCATATAATTTATGTGATAATTAATTGAATACATTTGAAATCGAGTATATCTTTCAACGAGTTTTTTGGGTTTTAAAAAATGATCGGAAAAATAATTTAGTCGTAAAGTATTAGTTGAAAAGGGAAGAGAAGTGGAAGCGCTGAAAACATTATGTTTGGCTAATAATTAAATTATGAAAATTATTATTAAGACATCTGTTCGGCAAAAATAATGCAATTATTGCTATGCGTTATAACATATGGAAAATAGTTGTTCTGAAACATCAATTAGTTTTGAATGAAAACTATTTCTCTGGCATTCAATTTATTATTATAACTTTTATGGTTAACAGACATAACTTTGGAAGTTTGCCATTAATAAAGTTGGAGTGCATTACACACACATACACACAACACATAGAAAACACAACACAGAATAATATGAAGCGAACAAAAAATAAACTTGAAATCAGTCGTCGATAGAGAATCGCATTTCGTTTCGGCTCGAAATGTCTTTTGAGAAAAAAAACATATTTTTATTCTTCGGGTTTTTCGCCTCAAAATTCTGTTTTATTTATAATTTAAACATTTTTTTGTGTTGTATTTTTGTTTTTAAACCCTTTTCGTTACGATTGTTATTAAATTGATTCGGTGTTTAACCTCTGATTCGTACAAAAAACAGAAACCGATTTTGAAAATAGTTTTGATTGGATTTATAATAAACTGCTATAACTTATATTGGATTTGTGTCTAACGTTTTTGTGAAAACCTGAACACATATTTCAGTTTTCCAATGATATAAACAAAACATAAAAACCAACAAAAATTATAAACAAAATCGAAAAATATTAGACAAATATTATCTCTTTTATGCATCAATTATTCTAAAACTTTAATTTTGAGGAAATTTAATTCACTTTTCAAAACTTAGCCACAAATCCTAACCCAAACTTTTCCTATAAATTATCGTTTTTTCGACTCATAGGCTACACATCCGAACAGTTATTTGCTTCTAATAATTAATTGCAGTCATTTAGAACTACAATATTTAGAAAATGTCAGTTTGTGTCACAACACCCCTCCCAACAGAAGATATGCTTTGAATTATTTTCAACATAAACTAGACATTTAGTGCTATTTTTAATGGCATGGTCAACTAAATCTCTTCACTTGTCTTTATTTCGTATTTGGTTTATGTTTTTGATTTTTCATATCTCTGATAATCAGAGCTACCGATTAATCTGATCCAAGTTAAGGTCGATATTTTAGTGATTCTGATCTTTGATTGTTGACAAAATGATTGACATTATATAAGTTATATATACTTTAGTTCCGATCTATAATTCAATTGATTAATGATTAATGGAATTCATTGTAATTCATTGCTTTTTATTAATTTTTATTTCACATTAATATTATTTTATTTTATTGAAAATTTATCCTTAAATTGAAATTTTACTCAAATATTTTAAATATTTTATTGAAGTATTAAATTATTCTGTGTTTATCATTGAATTTCAAAGTTAATTGAAAATTTTCAATGAATGAAATGAATATATTCTAGATAATTAGCTAGATTATTGCATTTAAACTATATTTTATGCTAAAATGCTTTTAAGTTTTATTTAAAGTCTAAAATTTACATTTTGATGGAAAAACGATTTCGAATACATTCTAAAAGACATTGTATTCTACTTAAGAACCAGTTTATTGAGTCAGAGTCTGACCTTGTCTTTGATCGTTGACTTTTCATCTTCACTCTCAGACTACTTGTTGCAAGTATTGTGTCTTTTAAATGGGTGTTTACATTCATTTTGTCCTAATTTGATAGAAAAATAATGTTAAACACAAAACTATTCAAATATTTAGAATTAAAACAATTTTTTGTTGAAAAGAAAAAGTTTTTGTTTGAAATTTTGGGAAAACAAGAAAAGTTTGAAATAATATACAAAAACGACTTCATTGAGATATTGGTGTAAATAAAAATCTGGGAATTTTTCAACACTTTATTCATTGGGTTTAAAGGAAATTAATTTATATTTCAATAAAAATCGCTTCACTTTCCTCGTTAACTGTGGAGGCAATGAGTGTATCAAAAGAAGCGTTGGATCAATTGATTCCCGATATGCCTTCGGGACTGTTGACTCAATACAGACAAATGGCATCTTTTAATTGGAAACAAATGAAAGTTTTGTTTGAAGGCGAAGAATATATTAGATTTAAAAGTAAAGTTTGGAGTATTTTAGAAAAGGATCCGCTTTTCAGTCGAACGCCAGAAGAAGAGTTGTCTCGAGAAGAGATTAGAAGAATAACATTCATTCGAATGAAACGATTACATGAATATGAATTCATAAGTGAAGAAGAATTTATGTCGGATCCAATGATAGCGCCAACAATTCAGTACGTAATCGGTTCGTATGATTGGGCGCTCGCCTCCAAACGATTCCTCTCTTATGAATATTTTATCGCCACAATGAGGGGTTCCGGTAGTAAACATCACTTGAAATTAATCGATGAGATCCAGTCATTCAGAGCTTTGGGTGCGTTTTCAATGACTGAATTATCGCACGGCTCTAACGTCAGGCGTATTGAAACCACTGCTAAATATGATCCGAAAACAGAAGAATTTGTTTTAAACACTCCATCACTTGAAGCGACCAAATGCTGGTCTGGAGATTTGGGACAAACAGCAACTCATGCGATAGTATTCGCACAGTTATACACATCAGAGGGTCAGTGTCACGGACTTCATTCGTTTTTGGTTCCTATTAGATATCCAAACACTTTAATACCTTATTCTGGGGTTACTGTCGGAGATATGGGCCCTAAATTGGGTCAAAACGGTTTGGATAATGGATTCATGAGATTCGATAACTACAGAATAGGAAGGAATGCGTTAATGAATAGAAACGCAGACATAACACCTGACGGCAAATATGTCACCAAAATTAGAAATCAGAGCAGAAGAGTCGGCGCCACTTTAGGTATACTCTCTGCCGGAAGGGTTGGAATAATGAATATCGGAATAATAAATCTGCACAAAGCCATCACTATTGGGATCAGATATTCTGCTGTCAGACGACAATTCGGTCCGTCAGATGCCGACACTGAGTGGCCGATCCTTGAATACCAGACCCAACAGTGGAGACTTTTCCCTTATTTGTCCGCCAGTTTGGTCTTCACTCAATTCTTCCAATCGTTTTACAAGAATTATATTAATTTTTATATTTCTGTCACTTATGGAGGATCTGATCCTCAAATGGCAGAAATGGGGGCCGAAATTCATGCCATTTCGTGCAGTGCTAAGGCATTCATCGGTTGGATAGTTAGAGACGCCATACAAGAATGCCGAGAGTGTTGTGGTGGTCACGGATATCTTCAAGCTTCTGGTTTGGGACGTCTTCGTGAGGATCACGACGCAAACAATACCTATGAAGGAGACAATACTGTTATTCTTCAGCAGACAAGCAATTGGTTGCTTAAACTTTTTGATGAGAAGCGTCAAAATCACTCAACCATTCGGTCCCCATTGGGAACCACTGATTTCATCGATGATTACAAAAGTATTCTTAACGATAAGAGAGAGTTTAGCGCCGATATCTCGTCTGTAATTAAAGTCTATAATTACTTAATTTGTTATATTCTCAAAGAAAATAACCAGAAATTTGATTTCGCTTTCAAACTGAACGCCACAGAGATTTTCAAAGTCAAGACTGAATCACAAGTCTTTCAATTGAGAACATTGTCTTTGCTTTATATCGAGTGCTTTATTATCACAACTTTTAATAAATATATTTCCGATTTAACCGAAAGTAATACCTCAGAAGAAATACTGAATGTATTGAAAAAAATTGAGTCGTTGTTTGCATTTTGGTGTCTCGAAAAACATATCCCATCCCTCTGTCAGTCGATGTACTTCGATAGGACCGACACAAACATAACTAATATGACAAATATTATTCGTAACAAAATTCTTGAGTTATGCTCATCTCTGAGGACAGAATCAGTGGCTTTGGCTGATGTTATATCGCCCCCGGATTTTGTACTAAACTCAGCGCTTGGAATGTCTGACGGAAATATTTATCAAAATATATTCGATTCAATAAAAAACAGTAAAAATAGTGGACAACGACCTGAGTGGTGGTCAGAGTTCACACATAAAAAGCCAGTTATGGGTTCTCTTAAAGCAAAATTGTGATCAAATTTATTTCAAACTTTTTTCTATTAAATTATAATTTTAGAGTTTAAATGGGATTTTGGTTAAAATGTTATAATAAAAGGAAATAACAATAAATTGACCGCATTTTGTGATAAATAAGTCTATTCTCACAATTAGTGGCACAGAATTGAATTTATTAAAATCAATGATTGAATATTTTGAATGTATTTTATAATACAATTCACAGAATAATTAAATATTATTTTTAGAAATGATTGCGTTTTTTTCAATTTTTGAATTTCTGGATAACATTTCAATTTAGCAAATGTTTGGAAATTATAAATGTTTTTCAAATGTTTGTCTTTAATCCTTAAAAGTTTTTTATATTTAATTTTAAGTCTTAAATCTTTTTTCGAAAATTTAATTCTCATATAATCTTAGCTCTCAATGATTACATTCATAGCATAAAAATATCTAAATATTAATTCAATCGATTTTTAATCTTATTTTATATTTTATCGTCAAATTAACATTCAATTTTGGACACATGACTCGTCTAATCCGGATTATAAATCCAGATTAGAGTCTTAAAATTATCAACTATTTTACGCATCAAATTATTATAGAAACTCGATTGAAGTTCAATAACATTTATTATTCTAACCAGTAGTGACCATGCTTGCTTTATATCCAAGTATTACTAAATTATTGAATTTTATGAAAAGATGACTCACTAAGTAATGGACAAACTATTAGATTCCTATCATTTAAATACCACTTTATTTAAATTTAAATCTGAATTTTATGATTAAATCAAAATCTTGAGTCCGATTTTAGAGGAAAACATGAATTTTATTCAGAAATCTTTTGTTGTCTGAAATATAAATCACAAATTCTATTGAAATACTCTATTATTCAAAATAAGTTCAAATAATATTCAGAATTTAAATATTTAAAGAAAGGTTAGAATCAATTCAAAGAACTTTGCTATCAGTCGATGAACTTATTGTTGAAAACTATTTAAATTCAAAACAGAATTGAAGGTCAAAACCAAACCTCTAATTGTATTAAATTTTTATCATTCAATCTAAAGGCCGACCAAAGCTGATGTGTGTCCCTATCGGGGAGACAAATGCGAAAACTGTGTTACCAGTGATGCTCGCATTGGAGGGGGTTTAACACAATTCAATAGAATCAGAATAAATATAACTTCTCTTTTGATATTATGTAAGTAATTAAGTCTTTGATTGAATTGAAAAAAACAATTTTAAGTAATAAATAGTAATTATTTTATTGATGTTTTAGCCAATGATTTTCGTTTCTCTGAGACAAGAGACGGGGGCTGGCAGATTGCCTATGGCGAGGCCGGCGACTGCTATTCTGTTGTGGATTGCCCACAGGGACAGTTCAAAATTAATTTAAAGGGCACAGGTCTTAGTGTTTCGGCAAAGACACGGTGGTTAGTGCAGGGGAACAGAGCAACAAAACAAATCGAGCGCTTAGATGTGAGACTTATTATAACTCATTAATTGTCTCTTAAAAATAGTTTACATGTTTTTCTCATTAACGGATAGGGCGGGCAAATAGTGTTTGGCCGATGCGGTGGATATTGTGGACGGTGTACACCAGCCAACGGTCTATACCTAGATTTGGCGCTCTAGTGACACTTTAGCTCTTTTTTATTGATTCTAGAAAAAGTAAACCAGTATTTGTTGATTTTGTATATTATTTTTAACTTATTATTAATAATTAATTAATTATAATATGAACTCAATTTAATTTAAAAATGAATTTCAAGATCACTGTCAGTCACTGCCATTTAAAACACAACTCCTTTTTTAATCAGTTATATAATTATTTAATTAATAAGTATTGAAAATACAGTACAAAATGAATTGAGTTTAAAATTAAAGTGAATCTCAACACACAAAGTGACAAATAATGTGAGAAACAAATTGTTTTTATAATTTATAATTGCATTCAATTTAATTGCGATCGACTTTTACTATAAAAAACATTTTCATTAATGAAAAATCATTTTATTCTAACGATTATTATTAAAAAATAATTGAGTTTTCGTTTTATTATTCGTTTTTTGATTTTGTATTAAAGAAATTTTATTATTCAGAAAAAAAGGATAATTTAAATAATTATTTTGTATAAAAACTTAGAGTCGTTTTACGGGAGAAAAAAATGAATTTTTTATATAATAATTAATGGAAATTCAAAAGTTTTATGTTATGATTGAAAACTGTTTTTTGATCGGAAAATGATTACAATCTCCTCTTCAGGAAAAAAATTTAATAATAATTGTTTTGAGTTTATAAAAGACTTGCATTTCTACTACTCATCCGTCAAAAAGATTTTCTGAGATTTTAGTCATTTGTAATCAAATTCTTGAAATTCAAAGTCAAGTCTACGCCGGCGGCGAATCAACGGTAACGTTCTCCCGGCGCTGACGTATATTATTGAATAGTAATGCCCCCGAACTGAAGAACGGGTCCAATACAGCGCGAACTATTCCACTCCAAATCTGTTTGAGAGACAGAGAAAAAAGATAAGAATTTGAATAAAATTCAATATTTTATATGAAATAAATGCAAATAAGAAAATGAAAACATGTTTTGGGTGTAAACAAGTTGTTTAATAAATGACAGACAGAAGGGACAGACACTTACTCTATGGGCAAAATGAAGAAGAATATCAAAGATGCGCAGCAATGGAGTGATCAACCAAATGGTGGCCAAATTAATGAACGCAAAAATCAACGCCCAGAGCAACGCCAACGGAATGGCGATTATGGCAGCGATTATGCGATACAACCAGAATCGGGTGGCGTTGAACAGCAGGTAAGTCAGGCGCCACACAAACTCAAAGCCTTTAATAAAATATAATAAATTTATTTTTAAATAAATTGGAAAAAATGTTTGAAAATAACTTTTCATCGACTAATTAATCGAATATAAAGAGTCATACCGTGAGTCGGATCCGGTTCTCCGATCACGTCTTCGAACAGAATCTGAAAAGAGATTTAAGTTTTTGATATGAAAGCAATAAATTGAGCGGTCATTCAATTAATAAACAGACATTGATGTGTTCGTTCACTCGCTTCTCGTCCCGATCCAAGACATTGAGGCCAACAGTGAAGTTCTGAGTGCAGATATCAATGGACCGTTTGGTAGACTCCTTCTTCACTTTCTCTTTCTTTTCCTTCTTTTTCTTATCTATTTTTAATACCAGAGAAGAAGAATAAAAGTTTTTTAAAACTATTGTTTTTAAAGCATAACAAAAGTTCATTGAAAGCAATAAAATGCAACGAATTCTTCAATTATGAGTTCATTCGAAGCGAAAGATTTTATGTGAAAAATAAGTTTTGTTTGCATTTAATTGTAAACCTTTTTTGTCTTTACTGTCATTTTGTTCTTTTTTCTCATCGCTGTTATCGTTCTTAGTCTCCAACTCTATCTTTTCTGTTACCTTTCCCTCCTGTTCTTCTAATAGAGGGACAGATGATTCATTGAGATTTGTTTTAGAGCCTGTCTTACTTCCACTCTTGGTATCCATCGCTTCACTTTTTGTATTTATACAATAGCTGTGAAACTAATATTTGTTGTGAATATGGTATACTATTTGCAGCACCTGTATCACTAAACACACCTGTAGTGTAAAGACAAGAATTGAATATATTATTAATAAACTATCATTAGTTTAAAAACATGATTAGAGGCTCTCCTCATGTCATACTTCACATTTGAAAAAATACTCGATTTTCAGTCACGATATTAATCGAGTGCTTAGTTTAGGATAAAAAACAATATAAGAAATTGCTTTTCGCCCGCATTTATATCACAATAAATATTTAATAGAAAATATTTTTGTTGTTTTTAATAAGTAATTCAAAGTGTTTTCTCTCTAATAAACAAATTCCTAAGTATTCATAAGTATTGTCTTTAGTTTTCTTTGTATTTAAGCACAAGATTTTTGTCAATAAATATTTATGAGAGAAATTCAACGGAATATTTAACGAAATAATTTTCCTTTCATTAGAAGCAAACAGTCCTTAATTAGGAACAACGACCTCAAAGTGCAGATCATTTTTGCCATATTTTTCTAATCTATTATCCATTAATTCCATGTAATTATTAATCAAAATATCAGCCAATGATTGAAATATTGAACGAATAATGAATATGTGATCCTATTCTCAGTCTATATTTTATTCATCAGTCCTGTAAGCCTCAGCACAGCCAGTCTTTACCCTGTTTTTAGACTCGAGGCAATTTTGTTTTAAGTCATTAATTGCAGGAAATATATCACATTATCTGAATTAGAGTCTGTTTGAGTGACAAATAGTGTTGTCATACACTGTAATAATGCGAAAAAGTGTCCGACTATTGCACACACATAACAATAATTAAGTAATTCTTATCTTTAGATCAAATTCTTTGTAATCCTTTAGGAAAAAGAATAGTTTGTGTGAACAGTGAGTGCGGATACAAATTTGTACAAAACATTAGATATCTAAAGGCTATTCACTGTTCGATATCCGTTCAATCCTCTGGTATACAAATGATTTGTATTTATACATATGGTGTGCCCATACAAACAAAAAATGAATTTTGTTCGCTTGTGTTGTATTTGTGGACAAAATGAATATTCGAGTGAAGAGAAACGGATTTTCGTGCGAAAAATAGACTGACATTCAATAAACAAAAGATGAAATATGTATGAAAGGCAATGGTTTTGGCAGTGATTGCTAAGAGCACTCGCATTGAAATTGTGGTAAACAAGAGGAATAGGGATTACAAAACTATTGCGGTAATGGATATAATAGTGAATCTAAACTCCAGATATATGTAATGATAACGTCCAGAATGAGTGGCAAATCTATAATTCATGCGAATAGAGATCACTGGAAGAGAGTAAACATCTATTCCTATCGACTATAAGACTATTAGTCTGTAAATATTCT
>LBFM01008777.1:918-13438 GCA_000988765.1 Achipteria coleoptrata | reverse complement strand
GCCATACTTTCACTTATATGTAAAATAAAAATTTGCTCCAATTTTTTACACCAAAATTAAACGAATTTCCAATTATTTATGAAACGACCGGAATGTGAATAAATGTGAATAAATTTGTTCACTTGATTTCACTCTCGTTTTTCTTTCTTCGACTTCTGTTAGGGTTTTGATTGATTTGTTTCGATTCAATTACTCGTCAGTAGTCATGAGCTCTAAACTAAATATTTCAAACAAACAAAAAACTAATCAAAACTTTCAAATTAGACATTATTTTTACATATACTGCGATTTGAGTGCAGGTGTTTTGCATCACCTGCAATCAAATCAAATTAGTAGAGGAACTGGTCTATTGACCAATAGACAAGTGCTGTTCAAATTTTGTTATGTTATCTTATTTTATATTTCAGTTATAAATATTTAATCTTTAATCCAAAAGTTGTGACTAAATTCTTATGAATTTGTGTCATATGAGAGACAACAACCAAAACAACACTAATTATTATTAAAAGTATTTTTAAAAAAGAGGAAAACATTTATTTTTAACTTAACATCACTTTAATTGTAAAGACATTTAATACTATATATTATTTAAAGACAACAAACCCTTAATTAAATTACAGAAAAGGAAAAAATTATCTAAAATTTTGTGTAATTGTTATCGAAATTAAATAATTATCCGACAAAAACACAATCACTAAAACTAAAGGAAAAGATTGAAAATTACTTCACGTTTTAGAAACAAGACGTCCAAAAAAGTAATGGAAACGACGGATAAAAGAGCTTTTGTTATAAGAAAATTAGACAATGATTTAGATAATAGTGAAAAGAAGTGTACGAAAAAAATGAAAGAATTAACTAGTGCATTAAGCCATACAATACTACACTAGCAAAGACTGGAGAGTAAGTGCTGTGCATAAAGTTATGAAACAAACTTTTTTCAGACCAGTAGTAATATATTACGTTAAAAGACTTCAAAGTCAAGATTTGAACTGTTTTTGCAGTGATTTTCACCGGAAATACAGATTACGACTCAGAGTGATTATGACCTCAAGGCATGTAATGTGTCGTTCGTTTCATTTTTTTTAATGAGATATCCCAACAAAATATAGAAGACTGAGAGATGAGAACATAAATTATCTCTTTTTTTCTCTATAATATATATAAAAAATTACTTTTAGTGTTCGGTTAATGGATTTAATATTAGTTAAAGATATTATTTTGGATTAATCTTTACGACAAATCTATGAAAATTTCCTAATTTCCCAAACTTTCGGTTTCATTTTTTTATCAATTTCTAGTAAAACCAAAGTTAGCTCTAATTAATGCAAATTAATTCTAAAATATAATAAAGACTTTTCTCGCAAATAAAAACTAAAGGCATAAACTTTAATGAGTTTTCGTCGCGAATAACAAGAATTTGTGAAAAGTCTTATTTCTGTAGTTTTTCTCTATTAAAGTATTTAATATATTTTAAGATTGCGTTTAGACTTGATTTTTGACAGCAGACGAAAGAAGAAGAAAAAATTATATAATTAAAGAAATCATATAATTCCTGTGCCCACTGTTTATAGAAGTTTTTGCACGATTTTATTAGAGAGGAAGTGCACTCATTTGACTCCTTTTTCTTAATCGAAAACTTTAAGAATAATACTTATGAAAGAAAATCGTTTTATTGGTTTTACAATTCATTAACTTTTGAGTTCGGTATACAATACCAACAAAAACAAAACAATTGTATCGAACAGATAATTGCCTTCAGATATAATGAATTTTTAGTTTCTATTCAATTGGCTTTTGATTAGAACTTTGCGCTAATTTTAGATTTAATGATAGTTTCTGTAAAAGTTTATAATTAACTTTTCATTTATTATTCACTTCTTAAAACAATTATTAAGTCTTCCGAAGAGAGTTATTGATAGTAATCTTCATATTATATAATAAAGACTTAATCAAAAAGAAAGTGCATATAATAAGTGAGTTTTTATTTATATTTAGATTGAAATCAGGAATTCTTTTGTGTTTAATATATGTCTGCAAAAAGAGAAAAACTAATGATTTGTAGAATTTTTACTTTTGATAACTTTAGTTCAGAGTCTCTTCTCATAGAAAGAGAAGAGACGTAACGCTTGAGTATGTCTTTCAATTATGAGTTCGTGAGTGGGTGTTAACTGGACTATAGCTAGTTATCAGAGCTCAGGTAACCATTATTCTCAGTTATCTTCACTGGTGGCCGATCACTGTTAGAGGACTAATATAGTGGTGGTGGCCGACAGACACAAAGAATGTGCACAAAATAACTTTATTTTCTTATACAATGTTATTATTTTCTTTAGAAAAATGTATTTCGTGTCGACAGTAATCGTCAATAAAAATATTTATCTTATTTTCAATCAAATGTTTTTTGTAGTAATAAAAAATAAAAGCATTTCTTTTGGAGACTATAATCAGATAATATTAATATTTGATTTGATTTTCAATTTTTCCTCAAATCTTCTAAAAAATATTTTGAATGCCATTAGTTATTATAAATTCAAACAGAATTATTGAAAAAATTTATTAATCGCTGCAAATATTTTTGCCCAGAGTTCTGCACAGTTCTGCACAGAATAATCATACACTGAAAAATATCCCGGAGTCAATCTTAATTACCAATCAATAGGAATTTTTGCAGAAATTTCACTAATAATTACTAGTCATTACCAATAATCTTAACATTCAATTAAGTTATTTGCAAAGAGTTATTCGATAGTTTTAATCACTAAAAAAATTTTAGAATCATAAGACTTAAAACTTAGCATGTATAATTTCATTGGAACACAACGATTAACATTAATTAAAAATTAGTTTCGAGATAATAACTGTTACTTTTCTTTGGGAAGAAAAATAAAATAAATACAATTCTAATACTTATATAATTCAAAAGAATAAATGTTTTTGAAAATTAAAATTATCTGTAAATTAGTTTCTACTCACAGATTGCTCACAGTTTTGCCGAATTTCCTCAAATTTTTATTGTAAACACGTTTTCTATTGAAGTGAAGTCATCCTTCAAACTATATAACTGTTATTAAAATTGAATATTTTTAGGTTAACGGAGAATAAATACTCTTTGATTTACGGATCGCATATAAAATCCATTAGAAGTGAATACAAATAACTTTCATCGCAATGACTGTGTATTCGATATTTATTTGTCATTAAAACACACTTTCATTGCATTCAACAAACAAAACAAAAACTTTTGATTCAATAGAGAGGACGAGAAAAATAACAATTCGTTCTGAAATGTTTGAACAGTTCTTTAAAAATGAAGTTTTTTAATCATCAAAATTTTGTTGAAAACACTGTTTTTCAGTCAATTTGTTTTTAAACAAGCATTAAAATCAAGGTTTTAAGTCAAATGATTACACATTAATAGCAAATATTATTTATTGGGAGAACTGATTCTGTGATTGCAATCGAAGCACATTTCGGAATATGAAACCAAAATGTTCTGAACATTACATTTATGTGGAAAAACAGAATTTGTCTCTCTATGTATCGGTTCTCACAAATAGTATTTTAATCACAAACTCTCCGCTCGTATGTGACTACACCTGTAATCAAATGCAGAGCCAAAAGCGCTTCAATCCTGAGCTTAAAAAATATGATAGAACTGGTTTTTAGAGTGGGGGACATCAGTATATAGGGGTCACTATTTTTTAATAGTGCTTCAGGCAATTGGCATTATTTTTCCCATAGAAATTACCACAAACATTTTCAATGCAGACAATTATTGTTTTTTACAAAAGATTTGTATTTTTACATAAAATTTTTGTTTGTCTCAAATTAGTTTCGACTTCAACTGCACTCATATTCTAAATATTTTATGTCAATGACTGACATTAAGAATATATCACACAATTTATATCAAATTACTTTAATTTTTCTTTATATTTATTATAAATTATTAAACATTAAAAGTTCCGGAAATTTAGAGAAATAAAGTACACGAATTTCCCTAAAGTTTAAGACTTCCCCAGAGATTAATGGTAAGATAATCTCAATTAAGTTACTCAAAGTACTGATGCGTTTGATTCTAATCTCTTCTGTCAGTTAATAAAAGTAAAACATGTGATCAATAGATTTGATTAATCCTTTTAAAATTAACTTACTTATCATAAAACATATTTTTAAAACCCATTTGTCGATTAAAAAACGCCAGTTTTTTTTATGACAGGGGTGACACAATTTGTCTTTTTTTCTTCAAATGGAAATTAACCAAAATATTAAAACAATTTACTATTCGTTGTATGTTTTCATTAAATTATCATTTATTAAAAATCAGGTGAAATAGTTTTAAAACTATTTGACTTTTCAATCGATTTGATTGGTTTCGAAATAAGTTTTTTAAAAAATTTAAGAAATTAATTGAAGTTTTTATTAATTTGAAACTTAACTACACTTTAATTAAAAAACCACATAATTATTGCAAAACATTGGAATAATTTTCGTTATGACTTGAATTTCTGATTACTGTTTAAAAATTGTTATTAAATATTAACAAAAATGCTATTTTAAAATAAGAATAACTTATTCTGAATAAGTTTTGAATTTCTTATTGAAAATCTAATTTCTCAAAAGGGTCTGACATTTGGCCGAAAATTAGGAAACTTCTCAGATCTCTGACACATAAATTAAATTTATTGATAGCGTATCAAATCTGAAAATAATTTCATCCTTCCATTCATTGCATTTTTTTCTTATTGACTTTTATTTTATTTTTTTGTGTTTATTTCTGAACTCAAGTCTAAGTAATTTTTTCAAAATTAATAATTCGTGAACTCATTTGATTGGTTGGGGTCAGGGATTATCATTTATAAATAAACTCTTTGAAATAACTACTAAAATAATCGAAGTCTAAAAAAATAAAATAAGAGTAAACTCAAAAAAAATTGTTTTCAAAACTATTTAATTGATATAGAAATAATATGAAATTAGCATGCTAACTTTATATGACACATTACATGACTATTAATCATTTTAATATCCAGAAAAACTCATTCATATAATAATTATAAACACTTTTTGTAATTAAATTCATAAATAAAACTCGAAATAAAAGTCAATCAAAACGATTGAAAAACAATATTTCAATAGAAAATTATCGCTTTAATCGAAATAAATTAAAGATTTATTAAAGATATATATAATTTCATTAAAATTTGTTTGACTATATTTTTATACTTCGATTTATTTATAACTTATTCTCTCTTTTTATTTATAATAAAAACAATAATTAAAATAAAAATTTCAAAAATAAAATTAAAAAGTCATTGATACTTTTTTCAATATTTTGCCAAACTTACTAATATTTTATTATTTTTTGATCTAAATATCAAGTTTCAAAATTAAGCCAAAATATTCTAACTTACTGAACTTTTTACGATAAGATTGCAAGTTTATTGATTGAATTTATTGATTAATAATTCAAATTTTAAGATTGAATTTTCAAGGATCAGATCAGATATCAATTAATGAAAAAATAATTTAATGAGTTCATTTTATTAAATTATGGACTGTATTAATTTTAAAATTCAAACTAACACCATTACTCAAATTGTAAAGTGTTGGTGAAATCATGTCCTTTGGGGGTAATTTTTTTCTAAGTAACAAATTTTGATTAATAAAATAAACAAGCTCCAATAAATGTTTGAAGTATAATTGATGAAAATTGTTTTAATTGTTTTATTTATTGACATTAATTTCAAAATGACACATTTATCTGAAGGGTAAAGATATAAGATGCTTATTTCAACAACCAAGAACAATTAAAGAACAATTCAAATTGAAGAACTATTTTAAGGCCAGAGTTCAAAGGTTAAAATGAAAACTTTTATTAATTGAAAAATTTGTAAGAGTGTTATTATCAGTGTAAGTATAAGTGATTTGTAAATTAATTTAAGAGTTTTGAACTCAATATTCATATCTGGTTTAGATTTTCTATCTATTTATTTGTGTTGAGTTCAAAACCATATAAATTGAATTTATTGTTAAATAATTAAAATTTAACGGCAAAAGTCTTACGTCGTTAGGTCTTTGTCGTAATGTAAGCCCAGATCGGAATATTCAAAGCACTTGCACTTACTTACACTCAGTAAAACTCACGAGTTTTAAAATCATAAAATCATAAAAAATAACAATAATTTATTTATTTGATATAAACTCATGTTTAGTCCGAAACTAATTATTAGAAAACTTAACAAAAGAATAGGTTTTGACTGAATTGTCGTATATTTTGAAAGTTTATGATATCTCTCTTAAAGTTTGTATAACCAAAATGTTAACATATATTACATACAAATTACCAAAAGTGTATATCTCGATGTGATACATAATTGAGGTAGGTGGCATTTAAACATTATGGGCTTAAATTAAATTATCCATATTTCAATCTTATCACTTGGATTATGATTGGGCATATTTTTCAAATGACCTCTTCTTTTATCCTTGTCTTTTATCGTTCTTCCTATATCCGTATAACCTTGGAATAACCAAGTAATTCTGTTTCAGCTCAAGTTTTATATACAAAAACCTGTAAAAGTAATGAACCTGGTAACCTTTCTTAAATTCTGGTGGAAATTGAAAATGATCTTGAGTAAAGATTTTTACTTTTATGAAAACTCAGAGAAATTTAGTTTAAGTTTAGATAAAAATTTAGTCTAAATCTAATTCAAAACTTGCTATAAATCTACGCAATGATAAATGTGACAAATAAATGAAAGACTACTAAATCTTCTTCAAACTAATCTGAATAAAAAATAGGGAATATATTTAATGAAAAGATATTTATCAACATTTTTATAACCAAATTTAAAAAGATGTCATTGAAAGACAAAACTAATTTTATTAAGAAATGATGAAACCGTGGAAAACAGTGCAAAAGTAGGTTTTAAAAAAGATTATTTCTTACTATTTTTGAATGTTTTAAAAAAATTAAAATATATTAAAATCAGTGATTGCTTATCATATTGCACTTCACATATATTTCCCATTTTTGGATACTATCTAGTTTTGTTAATTATTTTCCATAGACAAATGTGATTCACAAAACTGGCACTCATGGTCAATTGATCCTGGATTTCATTCAAATATTTCCAGGCATTTATTCATTAAATCTCATTATTTGCAAAACATTTGAAATACAATTGAGAGATATTAAAGCAAATAAATTGAATTATAATAGTATGACCATGAATATTCAAACTGTTCAAATCTAAAATAGCATGTAATTTTATGGCACTCAATTGTGGTTAATAACTACCAGATTATTAGTAACAGAATTTGTGCGTAACTCTAGTTATGAGACGCTATCTCTGTTGCTAACCATTTGATGGGCAGAAAGCAAATGTCAAATACGTATAAAATAATGAAAATTTATTTTCCCCTTAAATAGTAAAACATTGTATCAAATGATATGAAATAACATTTAGTGAACACAAAACTAAAGTTAAAATCTCTTTTCAACCTCTCATTCAAATCAAACGTTTTTTAGTATTATTGTTCAGTTTGTGGTCATATAAAGTGATTCTGACATCTCTTCTGATATATAGTGGATGCAAACCATGGCTTAAAGCAAATATCAAGCGAATGGTAATTATCATTGTTATGGGTGACAGAGGCCGTCGACTTTATGACCACACAACCGAACTTCCGTTACCCGAACTGATCGGTGCTTCCGATATACTCAGTGAAGAGCGAAGGAGAAAGGTTTGCAATTATCCCCATTTTTACCCACATTTGTCACCTGATCTGACATCTGGTCTGATAATCAAATATACGTATTGTCCATCAGTTATGTAAACACCTGCCGGCGCGGGCAGAGGGCTATGCCTGGACTCTCATCTATAGCTCATCTAAACATGGCTTCAGTCTTAAGACATTGTACAGAGAAATGATTAAATTTGAGACACCTGTCCTTCTGGTCATTGAAGACACGTTCGGAACTGTGAGTACAGTCTTTGCATTGAATTTAGGAAATACTTTCTCTTATTATTCATTGATTTGAAGACAATTTCTTTCATTCATTTAATTATTGCAATGATTTCACAAAATTATTGATTTATTTAATAATAAATGCATTTCTCGTAATTTTATTATTATTTTCCATAAATTATAATAAAAATCGATTACTCAGACATCTGTTTCGCAAATACTGAGAAATACAAACAAAAAAGCGATAAATTAATGATTAATTTGATGTAAACCCAAAACAGATATTCGGAGCTTTAATATCGTGTTCGCTGAGAGTTAGCGAACATTTTTACGGAACGGGAGAAACATTTTTATTCACATTCCAACCCGACTCTCGTCTACAAGTATTTCCCTGGACTGGAGAGAACCTATTCTTTGTTAAGGGAGATCAGGACAGCATATCTATCGGCGCCGGAGAGTGAGTGCACACAATTTGCTAATTAAACGCAATTCTTAATTAACAGACAATTAATTAATTTTTAGCGGAAACTTTGGTCTATGGCTGGACGGAGACCTATTCCATGGCCGGTCCCATCCATGCAAAACTTTCGGCAATTCTTCGCTTTCCATTGAAGAAGATTTTGTAGTCAAAGCTCTCGAGTGTTGGGGTTTTGTTTGAGAATTAATCTGTTGTTTAATTGACAACAATTTATTTTTGGCCACAAAAGCAAAACAAAAACTTTAAGAAAAAATGGATTTATTCTCAAAACTTAAAAAAATTAATTTAATATCAAAAGACGATAACTAAACAAAATGTAAAACAAAAACTCTGGTATTATATGAATCGTATATTTTTATAGATTCCTAACTAATGATTGGATAATTAGTTCGGGAAAACTGACCGAAGATGTTATTAATCGTTAGCTAATTACTAGTCATTAAAATCATTAAACAAAAACTCAATTTTCATCACGAATTGTATGAGAGTTGTAATGAAAAGCAATTATTTATTCAATTGATTGAAACAATCCATAAATTTGGTGCTAAACCAATGATTAGATTTAATTCAATTGTTTTTAACTATTATTTCTCTTCAAAATTCTATTCAAATTTGTTTTACTCGTAATTCCCTTTATTTTTATCGGAAATCGATTTTTAATTTCTATTCTCTAAGAATAAGATAAACAAAAAGAGAAAATGACTTCAATATTGATGGCAATCATCCAAAAAAACACACACAAAACCATTAATCATAAGTCTTCAAAGTATATTGTATTTCGAAAGAGGAATACAAATCAATGGCAGTATTTGTTTGTTAAACGCCATTCCTCTCCTCTTCGGTTTACCCATAAAACAGTGGAACAAATTTAATTAAATCATTGATTTTGAATATGAATTTCAAAAAATGATTTTTATCCAAATCTTAGACTAATTATACCTAAAATTTATAGAAAGGATTTGTTTTAAATTATTAGTTTAAATCACATTAAGTTTTGATCCATTTTTTGGATTAACTCGAAAAGAGATTTTTTAATCAGAGTTCAAGTCTTAGACAACTAATAAATCGCTTCTAATATTAGTTTTTAAAACAAATTAATTTTTTTAATTAGGAATTCCTTTTCTTAAAGTTTTTTTGTGGATTTTTCCGTTTAGTTGTAAATATTTAGTTGAAAAAAATGAATTTAATGAGAAAAAACTTATGCCATATATTATACTAATTATTGGTAGACTTATTCTGTGTTTAGAACGAAATGAGTAAACAAAAAATAATAATTAAGTCATTTAATCATCAGTTGTTTTTAAAATTTCAAATGTGTTGTGAATTTTAACTGTTTTTCTCTTATTTTGTTATTTATTTGTCTCAATATTTCTTGATTTAAATAATTAATTAATTTTTATTCAATTGTATTATTATTCTGTATATGAAGTTATAATTCTATAGAATCTAATAGTTATCAATTTGAGACCAATTCAAGTGATAATTGTTTTATTAGATTTTTAGTAACAAATCAATCATTAGAGAGAAAAACAGTACTCTTTTTGAATGTTATTAATAATTAACTTATTATTATTGAAAAAGAGCTCTGAATTTATTTGGAAATAAACTATTTTGTTATTAGAAAAAAGAATTAAATGATAATTAAATAAAAGTATTATTTGAAAAAAATTCATTGAATTATATTTTATGCGATCATAAAAAATGAAAAATCATTTAATTAATGTAATTATAAATAATTTATAGACAATAATAAAATGAGTCATTTTAAATGAGATTTTAATTGAATAACGTTTACTAATTCTTAGCGTAATTCAAATACAGAATCTAGAATTTGTGACAATTCTTGCAAACATACACTCACTTTAAAATGTAACGTTGTCTGCTTATTCAGTTTTACATGTTAACTCTCAATACACCCAACTTTCATAAATAGCTATTTTGAGAATAAATTTCAGAACAAATTCTGTTAAACTTTAATTTGTTTTGAAATTAGAAGTAATAATCAATTCATGGTTTTTTCAAGTATTCATAACTTAAGTTTTAGAATTTTATTTAAATAGATAACTTAAAACGAGCAAGAAGAATTACCTTGAAACCTACCCTAAGAATGACCTTGAAAGTTAGCCTGAAAATGAGGAGTTCAATGAATGATGTGTTTGCAGTTATGAGAGTGTGCTGTGAATATGCGCTGATGTTTAACACGTTTTATTCAGTTTTGAAGCCAATACTGATTCACACATTTGTGGCCAACAAATCACTATTAAATTAAATTAGATTTCAATTCAATTAATTATTAAATACTTTTAACGTAAGTATAACTCAATTATTTGACTAATTATTAGATTTAATGAATTGATTCAACAGTTTATTAATTATTAAAAACAAATAAAATGTCGAATGAATTGGATTTAAACGCTTTGGGAAAGGAGTCGGTTTGGGTCGACAAATACCAATACTCGGACGCAGAGAGGGATTACTACTCAAACACTAACAGTTCGGCCAATAAAGTACTCAATTGTTTTAATCTCTTTTTTGTTGTCAACTTTTAATCGTTTTTTCGTCTTTTTTTGTACTTTTGATGAGTTTTTTGAGTTTAGTTTTAATTTTTATGACAAATGTTTTTCTTACAAATGATTTGGTATTTGAGTGTTTGAATGGTTTAATTGGTTTGTCGTTCTGTAGTGCAGACAGTCTTCAGCGGTCGGCCAATCGGTCACATCAAGAGATCAAAGAGTACTTAAAGAACAAAAGAGCAAAACTGCTTCTCAATTAAATACCACTCAATCTATTGTCTCAGATATAGTGAGGGCTCGAGAGTTAATTAATAAAACATTAGATTCTGTGAGTAATTCCATTCAATTAACCGCATGTCATATGTCTTACTCCCCATCACTTGTTATCCCTATTTATTACCGGATTTTTCCCATAAATTATCCAAATTTTGGTTTTGGTTTTCCTCCAAATTTCAAATCTCTTATTCTTAATGTTTTGTCTCAACAAATATTTCTTATGTATCCCTTTTTTAATTGATTATTAATTTCAAGGGTTCGGTAGACTTGAGCTCTGGTAGTGAAGCTTTAACTCAACGTCTTAAAAGTCTTGAACTCGAAAACCGTTCTCTTAAGCAAAGTATGTCTTATTTTGTTTTGCGATCTGAAAACTAAACGTTAAATTGATTTGTGGTTTAGGTGTGAATCAGTTGACGGCTTTGGTATCAAAATTGGAATTAAGAGTCTCCTCATTAGAGGGTTCGACAAAACAGGACAATAAAACTGTTAAACCGGTCGCCAATCAAACCCCAAGACCTGCGGCTAAACCCGAACCCAAGAAAGAGACGAAAGAAGAGGACAACGACAGTGACATCGATTTGTTTGGTTCAGATGATGACGAAGAGGCCGATGAGGTCCGAAAGAAGAGACTCGAAGAATATGCGGCCAAAAAGTCGAAAAGTAATTACATTTTTAAATGATTTGAATATTATTTTGAACACAACTTTTATTAACCGATTCAGAGCCCGGAGTTATCGCTAAGTCGAGCGTTGTTTTAGACGTCAAGCCATGGGATGACGAAACAGATATGAAAGTAATGGAACAAAAGGTGCGTCAAATCGAAATGGACGGACTTGTTTGGGGAGCCTGTAAGTTGACTGCACTATACTCTGATACCAGTCCACTAATGAGTTTATTTTAGCCAAATTGGTTCCACTCGCGTATGGCATCAAAAAGCTTCAAATCGTGATCGTTATCGAAGACGATAAGGTCTCAGTCGAAGAACTCACCGAAAAGATCGAAGAGAATGAAGACTACGTCCAAAGTGTAGACATCGCGGCGTTTAATAAAATTTAGACAACTATTGTATTGGAAAACAGTTTTTATTTAAGAATTAAAGAAATTTGAGATAAATTATTGAATATCTAATGAATATCAGAACAAAAAGCGTTATTTCGGTTAAAAAAGATATTTTTAAATACAAACAATATTTAAGTGATTGACTCAGTCTTCAATATAATCAAATGGTTCGGGTGGTTCTGGTTCCTGTTCGTCCTCTATTTTAGGACCGCCAGCGGCT
>LBFM01008767.1:0-12026 GCA_000988765.1 Achipteria coleoptrata | reverse complement strand
ATGATTCAATTTAAGAGTAAAAATAAATATTTTGTATTTTAAAGAACTTAACAATATTTGAATATTTTTTAATGTTCCATCTTTGACCAAGATGACATCTAAGTTATTTCAAATTATCGATTTTAACAATTAGACATCGATTTGGATCAATTGCAAGCATGCTAAATCGACAGTCTCGAGATCGCAATAGAAAATATTTCTAGAACTCATAAATGACCAATCGATTGAGCAAACTTAAATTAGTCTCAAACATTTACTTTTTTTGTAACTAATTTAACAAATCTGAAAAAATCACCCTATAAACTTCTCCTTAGACCAGGTGTGCCCATTACTAGTGTTAATGATGCAAGCAAAATTTAATTAAATTTATTTAGACATATTATATCTGCTGATCAAATATTTACTGAAAATACATGTATTGAAATTATTAGTGAATAGACTCTTAGAGATAACTATCAATTCATAACTCAATCTAAACCAGTTGTGAACAAAACAACGTAAAATATTCTGTGCGTAAAATATTCTGTACGTAATTTAGTTCAATCATTTGAATCATTTCGTTGTAATAATAATTCTTAAAGTTATTTGCCTTTAAGTAATTTCCATATATATACACTAAAATATACTTGTAAACAGATTCAACAAAATATCCTAGAGCATAGCAGCATATTTTCAGTAATTCAATTGTATTCAGAATAGATACAAGTTAGTCTTGAATATAAACGTCGATTTTTGTTGAAATATCGATTAAAGGATAGGGACTCAGATGTAAAGCATTTTAGTATCGATTTATAGCAAAAATTTCATACATTCTTATGAATGAATTCTTTTACTCTCGTAATAGACTTTCCTTTTTATAGTAACTATTATTTGCAGACATTTGGGTTCTTTCACTGATAGATATCTAACTCTTTTAGTGTCACAACAAATGGATGGTCTGAACCATTGGGGGAAATGTGGTCGCATTGAACTCTCAGACACAGCCGCGATATAAGAGATATTCGTTAAATTGGATAACAAATTGCCATTAATTTCATGTTTTGTCTCAAAATACTATTAAAGCTAAAACTCAATACTAAATAGTTTTGTCCAAACGATATCATATATGATATACGATTCACTGAAAGTCGAGTTATGCCTAACATTCCTCCCACACAACAGTCTGTGACTTACAGGCAGTGCAGCTGTTGTTACATATCTGTGCAGTTCTCAAACTGAATACCGGACCGAAGGAAAAAAATTCTCTTCAGCTGATTAATCAATTCGAGTCAACACTGTTTGCTATCAATTGCTATCACTATATCCTCAATGCTCTGAGATTTTCATTTAGTAATAGATTTTTGTGGGTTTGCACTCATCTAACAATACTTGAATTACACCTCTGATGGCGTTTGGAGAATAGAAAACTAACCATTTCTTGGAATACTATTTTACGATAAATCTAATCAGAATATTGACCAAAATATTAAATCATTGGACTCCAGGACTTCCAGTATTACTTATTTCTATTCAATTGGAAATGTGTCGATTGAAAACTTGTGTCACTAAATAGTGTTTTAAAAGTTGTCTCAAATTTTCAGACGCTTTTCACAGAAATATAAATTACTTCTCATAAATTGATGGACAGATTATTTACAGGAAAATAACGTCAGAGTTCTTATGAATGTTATCAATGTTCTGATGTTTCAGTTTGTTTTTGCTCTCAAAATAACTTTTCCAATAGAAATAATCGACCAGTTCTTTGATATTTGATAAATAACTACATTACTCTTGCTTTTATAAAACACAGAATAAATTCGCGAAAATTTTAATAAACGTTTGTATTATAAGCTTAGCTTAAATGACAAATGATTTTTATAATTAAATTAATAATTTGAAAAGACATTGAATAAACTGTCATTGTTAATTAATAATACATTGTATATTTCATTAATATTAAACTCATTATACTTTTAATACAATAAATAATCTATCAACTTTAAGCTCTATATTAGATTTTAGACTTCAGGTGTTAGTGAATTGAGAGAGAGAGAGAGAGAGAGAGAGAGAGAGAGAGAGAGAATGTGTGTGTTCCTACGGTTCCTATTATTTCATTAATTCAATGAAGCGGTAAACCATTTGACAGAAGAATATTTCTTTTGATTAAAATTATTCTGATTTTTCCATTAACTGACTCTTAGATAAGAGGGATCTTCTATTTTGTTCTTTTATTTAAGTCAATGAAAGCTGTTTTAAAGTTGAAAGTTGTACTGATTTTATGAAGTATGCATTTTATGAATTGAGGATTTTTATGAACCAATACGTAAAACTATATGTAATTTAACGTTAAAAAGGATGGTTTATATGAAGTATATGTTTTATGAACCAAATTTCAGATCAAATCCGTTGAAATGTATAGAAAATATAATCATTTTTATGAAGTTTTAAATCTAATATATTTTTCTCTTAAAATATCGACTCAATACTAACAAAATTTCATTTAAAGATAAATATTAGATAATTAGTAAATTGATTAGTGCTCTAAAAACAGATATAACTATATATTGACTGAATACAAAAAGTTACTTATTTTTCCTTTAAAAAAATCATATCAAATAGTGTTAAATATAGTTTTTCATCTCAATCTTTATTATGAATTATCTTTTTTGTGAAGTAAATCATTGGTCACTTCATAAAATACATCCAGGACTGTATTTCTTTTGGAGAAAATGATAATTTGGTGTAAACCTAAACGATTTGGTTCACCGCTTCGATGACAAACAATTCCATCACATTTTCTTATTCTTAAGCTATGCTCACAATAAGATATAAAACCTTTCATTTATGGAGAACTCAATTTTTATGTTTAGATCCGTCAAAACCCAAAAATAGCATTAAAAGCATTAAAAAAATTCAAAAGTGTAGTGAAATAGAGTTATAGTCGAGGCTCGACTGTCGAGCAACAAAAAAATTTCAATTAATTCAATGGAAAACAACTGTATATCGAATTTATTCATTCATAACTTAAAAATATGAGTGGGCAGGTATGGTTTAACAGTAGAGTTTAATTTAAATAGATTAAAAATAAGCTCTTCAATTAAACTCTTTTGCATCACTCAATATTTCATTTAATATATTGAAAAAACAGTACAAACATTCAATTCTCAGAATATTTAGTGAACGACTAATATTTTGAATGACATTAATACCAAACTTTATGCCCTTATATCTTCTCTTTATTACTATGAATTTGGAGACAATTTAAGAGAATATTCTTCAAAGTAGAGATATGTTCAAATATACAATTGTTCAAGTTTCAAATTCAATATTTTAAAAAAATACATAATAATTGATTTGATATTTGATTGATTGATCATGGTTAGCTGATAATCATTTAACTATTCATAGCTATTTATTAATAAATTAGTTTTGAATAATTTCTAATTTAGTCTTGTAGAATTTTTTAAAAATTAGTTATCATTGGTGTCTGGTCACTTCATAAAAAGCATCCAGGACTGTATTTCTTTTGGACAAAATGATAATTTGCTGTAAACCTAATCTCCCATAAGTTCTATGCAATCAATAATTAAGTTTTCAATTAATTAGTTAATTCTTTAAAAGAAATATTGAACCAAGGACTCTCCTATATTACCTGTACCAAATTGTTTTGGTTGTGGTTGGATCAACATTTTAAAGCTCATTAGAGCTGGATATCTAAAATATGGATATATTTTATTGTTAAAATTATGACTTTTGGATCCGTAACCCAAAAATGACAAAAAGTTTATAATAAACGAGTTCTAATAAATTGGATTCAATTTGTTTAAATTGAACTTGCACATTCTCTTATATTTGTTATGAAAACAATAATGACTTTGTTGTATTAGAGATCTAACCATGCTAATTTTCAAGAGTACATTGTATATTGTACAATTATTGAACCTTTATTGTACAATAATTTGAACTGTTTGTTTGATCAAGGTTCATTTTTTAGGAACAGTTCACAAATAGTGTACTCATAGACTATGATGGACTTCAGTGAGAGTTGAAAAATATGGTGTAAGTGCTGTCACTTGTGTTCAAACTATTGAACAAATGATTACTCAATCGCTTAAATCGTATCCAAAAATTGTTTTCTGTTTTTGTCAGACATTTATAACATTAACTTTCATTGAGTTTTAAAATCCAATTATTTATTAATAAAACTATTGAATCATTAATTGAATTATAAATGAAATCTATTTTTTCAAACACTATTTAAACCAAGATTTGAGAGAAAAGATGATAAAAATAACTGTAAAGACAATTGAATCAAATAATTTTGATTTTGAAGTCGAGGACAACGTATGAGTCAAACAAAACATTAGTTTTTTGTTTACTTTTGTTTTAATTGATTTTTTTATTTGAAATTTTAGATATCAGTGAAGGACTTCAAGCAATTGATTGCACCCAAAGTCGAGATAAGTGTTGACTTACAGAGACTTATATTTTGTGGTCGAGTTTTGGCCGACGATAAGCTCCTTAAGGATTACGGTATTTATCGATATTTTCTTTATATTTTGAATTTAAGACAAATATTTGGATAATTAAAGAGATAAACGATGGAAAAGTTGTCCATTTGGTGAAGAGAGCACCGCCTGTGTCGGGTGCTAATCGTGCGGGTTCTGCGCCCACTAGTGCTCAGTCGAGTCCCAGACATACGCACCGCCGATGGGCTACCGGTCGTACGTCTGATGACAATAGTTATTTGGTGGGCGCCTTCACTATACCTCAGGAAGCGTTTAATCCGAATGGTTTTCAACAGATTTTACAAAATATGGTCCAAAATATGGGAGATATCGGTAGAAACGCAACAGTAATGTCGCGGACTTCAGAAGACGGCAATTCAGTTGACGTTCAGATAAATTTGTCTCAAATGCCGCCACAAAATGAGTGCCGACAACGTATAGCTCAGGCAAACCGTTTAATTGGTTACATAAATGCAATCATTGAAGTAATCGAAAGACCCGAAAATATACCCGGAGTCGGCTCTCTTGAAAGCACAGGTAATTTAGGCTCCGGTACATTTAATATTGATGCCAATAACTTGGGTTCTCTGGAGGCCCAGTTGGCAGCCCAGGCAACTGCCGCTGCGTCCAGTGCTTTGGGTATTCCGATAGTTCCCGGACTCTTTCAGGGACTCAATCAAAGAAACAGTCAAAACAATAGCTCTCAAAACCAGAACCGAAACACTGAGAATCAAAATACAAATACAAGTAATAATAATAACTCCGGTAATCGAAGCCAACCGGTAGTGGCTTCTGATGTCAACGAACTGATGAACAGTGCATTCAGAGCTGAAGATAGGCTTAGGCCTCACATTCAAAGGTTTAGAGAATTGATGACAATTGAGGGCCCACTCACTGAACAACAAAAATCTGAGGCATCAATCCTACAGCGGAACTGCCAGAGAGCAACCCATCATTTGGCTCATGTATTTCACTTAATCTCCGATTTGTCCATTAATTTCAGTTCACAGAACCGAACGGTTGGTGTAATTCAATCGACTCAGTCATCAATGGAAAGCGTTTCCGTTTCCGTACCCTTCGGTCCGCAAACGACAACTACTAATAGCAACACTAGAACTCAGTCCCAATCGAGTACAGGAACTAATTCGAGCACAGCTTCATCTCAAACAGCATCAGAAGAAGTGACGGCTACCGCCAGTTCTACGACACACTCTACGACATCAGTTCCCAGATTTTCTCAGAGCTTTTCTGGTGATCAGAGCTCTTCTGTTTATTCGACACAAAACCCGATAGTTGTGATGGAAGTCGGGTCTACTGTCGAACGAATTCAAATCCCCACAAACGCTAACACCAATCAAAACGACAATACGAGAGCCACTTATCCTAATGTTCGACCCCTTTTCATCCCTCCATTCGATCCATTTCTTCAATGGTTTGTTAATTAATCGAAAAAACTATTATTTTTATTATAAGATATTTATTTTGATTGGACAGCACTTCTCCATTCACTATACCAGAAATTAGAACTCGAGTTAGCGTTGGAATCACCGGAAGGGGTGTTTCGAGACAATCAAATCCGAATCAGAACCAAAACCAAAACAATAACAATAATGAGAATAATAACAATAACGACAATCAATCGTCAAATATTCCATTTGCGAGTTTGGGTCAGTTATTGAATGGAATAATCAGTGGGTTTATGGGTCAGAACACTCCCGGAGCTACCGGTAATACTAGAACTAATGCGACCACTGGTGAGCCCTCTGTGAATGTGGATCCAACACTTATTGATCTAATGGGACGTCTTAATAATGAGAGACCAAATGGAGCGTCACATGAGTCTAATGAAGGAGAAGAACCAAATGCTGCGAATATGACTGAAATGTTTATGTCTTTTGTTAACGGAATTCTTCAGATAATAAGTGGCGGACAAACAAATACAATAAATGTCGCAAATTTTCTCAACCAATTGGAAGGCTTTTCATACGTCGAGGGCGAGAATATTGCAAACGATATATTTATGGTTATGGCCAGAGTTCTCAGCTTTCAAGACCTGTTCCACATATTCGCTGGTAATCCGGGACCATTGAACAGAGTTCGGGACGCACTTAAAGAGTTCGTTGAGACCTCTATACTTAATGGAAATCCTCCGAACAATGAGAACATCGAACGGGCCATCACTTCAATCATCAATTCTTGGAGACCAGGACTCGACTCTATGATTGTAATCATTTTTATTTCATTTGATTTAACCTTTTTATTGATATAATTTGATTAAATAACTCAATAGAATGGACTGAATTATGTGCCCGGAATCAACTTAATGGCAACCATTAATAACTTTATACGCTTTAATCTGAACAGAATCTTAAGATTCTTCTTGTTTTCACCCGAACACGACTACGGAAATACATTCTTCACTATATTTAGAGAAATACTCATTGATTTAATAGCTTTAAGTCAAGGTTTGAATCATTTTATTAAAATGTTTTTCAATTTATTATAAACTCTTTAATAGTTTGTTTCACTGATGGGGTTCTTGATCTCCAAAGAATGGTCGGCTCTTTCATTGTAAGCACTCATTTCGTTGATATTTTGGTTAAATTTAAATGATTTGTTATTTTAGGAACAAATCTCTTCAGAACTCAATCCTGCGATTCAGGAATGGATGAGATCTGTTGCCATAAGACATCTCAACGAATATATCAATAATAATAATACAGAACAGAGTCCTAACACTGATTCATATGTAGTAAGAATTAATTCAGAATCGACTGATTCTACGCCTGTTGTCAACGGAATAGAGGAAGTCCTCAACGAAAATGATTCAACAGAAACAGAAAACGTTGAGTTCATTGACGCTCAGAGCGATTTCGATGATAATATCAATAGTAATAACAGTAGTGTCCAAATGGATGCCTCTTTCAATGATAGCGCTTATAATTTACCGACAGTTATCATCGGAACTGAGTCATGGCATTCGTCTGTTCCGTCAGATTGGGTACTATTTAGTTAGTCTTCAAATTTATCAATAAATTAATATTGTTTTAAATGATAGGTTCCTATAATAGCGAATGATGTGGACATTCAACGGAGACTTCCACTTCAGAGACCATACAGTGATGCCTATCTGAGTGGTGTTTCCAAAAGACGTAAAATAGAGAAGAGACCGATAAATCTTCGCGACTCTTTGCAAAACGCATTGCTGTCTACTGGTGTCAGACCTATTATACCGAATAATGTCGAAGAAATCGTGGATCAAATCTCATCCATTGCGTCACTTAATAGTAATTTCGATGATTTCGTGAGGAGTGGTGTTAACGAACGGATAGCCAAAGACAACGACTACAGAAATGCTCGCAAACAAAATCCGGACCGATTTAGTTATTCTCATAAATACTTTAATCCCAAATAATTATTTAATTCAAAGAATAGATGCAAATAAAATGTGAGTATTTTAGGGGTAAAAGTCATTCAACTTTTTCTATTGAAATAATAAATTAATGTATTTATTACTAATTGAAAGACAAAGCACTGAATAATTAATATTTTTTAAAATTAAAAGATAATAATTGAGAGCTAATTATTACACTTTAAAATTGAATTCTTTTCCGACACTCTTTCTCTCTGTCCTCTCATTCTCTAATTTACAACTTTTAATGTCATATTTAAGAGCTTTTTTTCATTATTATAACTAACTCTCTGTTTAACTACTATTTTATAAACAATTTTAAAATAATACTATTATTTCAGTGAATAAATATTTTTAATAATAATAATAATTAATTAAATTAAAATTTTTATCTCACTTTAAAATTGTTGTGATTCTCATTAATTAAGTGATGTTTTGTTGTATTAATTTTGTTGAGAATAATTGAATTGAAGAGAAAAATGTCTTTAAAATTGATCATTAGTTAAGAGGCACTGAATATATAATTAATGTTTTCTTTTTTCTAAAATGGATTTTCACAAATATTATCATTTAATGAGTCATACGATTCGGCTTTTTTCAGATCAATAGTCCAAAAATTGTGTCATTAATTATGAATTTCAATGAACTGATCACTGATTTGTTTTCTTTTGTTTTTGTTTAAATAAGTGGTTTAACTCAAGTCTTGATTCGCATATTCTTTTAGACAATTGTATATTAATATTAATATATATTATATATTAGATTATATTTACTGTATATACAGTTAGTCTTCTTTACAATTTGTATTTACAGATCAATTTGAAAATCAATTCTTTTGGTCTAAATTTTGTGATAAAATGCAAATCTATGAGCGATTTATTTGTCTTTTGTTTGTTTTAGTGTTTGGTTTTCAAAATTCTTTTCACTAATTTTTAAAATTATTTTCTACTAAAAATCTTTTCATATGTTTAAGAAAATTAAAAACAAACGATTATTTGTGTTCGCAAATAGAGATTCAATTATTGTTTGATAAAAATAAAGATTTGTTTCGGTTTTTAAGAATAATTAATAGAATAATATTGTAATCAATTGATTATATTTATAGTGAGTGTAGTTTTCAAATAGTTTTTCGTTAATAAGTTTTTTCACTGCTTTAGAATTAGTGCACAAAATTTTTTCTTTAATCGACTTTTAAAATATAATTAATTTGTTTTCTTTAATCTTAAATTTGATGAAAGCCTTTATAACGACTAAAATACCAGTCTTTAAGGGGGAAAACATTTGTAATTTCATCTAATTTTGTTTTAAATATTACAAATTGAATGCATAATCAAACAAAAACCAGAAGAAAAAACTGTTTGTGATATTTAAATGATTTTTGTTTTGTTACTCAATAATTATATAATGATTTTTGTTGTGTTTTTTAAATATAATTTGTTTTTTCAATCAATTCTGTTAACAATCCGATTACCATTACTTTGGAGGCACTCAGAAATTTTCAATTATTTATATATATTTTTAAAATAACTAATATTTTATTTCAATTGGAATTCATCTGAAACTCGATATTCATATCTAATGTTTCTCTTAATTGAAGAGAAGCTCTCATTAAATGAATTCCAATTATTCTTCTATTCTCTTACTGTGTATTCAAATAGCTTTGGATTCAATAAGTCTTAAGAATAGTAATTAATAAATAATTAAATAATAATAATAATAATAATAAAGTGCACCAAAAATAATTGCAATTATTATCTCATATTTAAAAAGTAAATCTCAATAATAATGGGCACAGAATTCGAGAGTGAATTATAGATTATATATCACTTTAATAGCAGAATTCAATTGAATTTTTTGTTTCAAAAATTATCGATAAATAACTGCTTTCACTCTTTTTTTGTTTTGACTAAAACTATGTTTTGTTTTAAATCTTTTTTTGTCGAATTTTGGTATTTTTGTCAAAAAAATATTCTCATAAATTGTAAAAACAATTAATAATTATAAAGAATTAGAAAAAAGAGTATTCAAAAAGAGTTGTAGTTTTGAAGGATTTGTGGTTTCGTTTGTTTTAAGTCTTGAATAATAAAATTGGAGTAAAATTGAGGGCATTTTTGGTCAGAATATGTTTAGAGAACTTATAGACTATGGATTACAAATTGTAATGTCTATTGTATATAATCAGATGGAATGCCTCAAAGAGCTGCCCCCTTAAGCCAGGGTAAACATCATGTCAACAGCAACTGTATGTCATTCTTCTTCGACGTCACTAAATAGGGATCTGATGTCCAAAATAACAGCCGTTTCTAATATTAAACGCCTGAGACTCGGACTGTCTATTATCTCATTTTCAGGAATCGGTGGATGAGATTTCGGGAAAAAACTTCGCCGACCCTTAAAGTAGAGAACGTTTATTAGTATTAAAACGGATGGTATGACCACTCAATTGAATTGAGACATACTTTGAAGAGTCGATGCATTTTCATGACTACCGAACAGAATATGAAGCGAAGTATTTGTAATCTAAGAAAGTCGTCGCTATAGAACTGAAGATATGCCGGATCTATACTGCGGGCGCGAACCATAAGCCTACCGGCCTCTGCCAGGAAGCGTTCGATCTGTTGCTGACCCTTTTCCCATAATTGTATCGACAGTTCAATTATATTGGAAATAAGACATATGGCGGTCAGCGGGCAGTGAAGAAATAGTGTGAACAGTGACCCCTTGTGCTGCTGGTCGTGGAACGGAGACGGACACTCTTCCGGCGACATCAACACCACTAATGGCTGTCCAAAGAAACGCGGAATGTGTTGGAATGCAGTGCTGTTGTCGCTGTCGACTATCAGAAAGAGGGGTCGCCTCAAAAACGGGTAGAGATCTCCGGGATATAAACAGTGCATATCTTTCAAAAGCATATTTCGTTTGTTTGAGTGTTCGCTTTCTCGTAGTTTTGTATTCGTAACGACTCCTCCATAATCGTAACCCACTGTCCAAACAAATTAATCAATAGATAAGACATTTCCTGTGATTTTATGAGTCATACCGTCGTCCGGATGTTTATTGTTAACAAAACACCCGTCCGCTGATAAGTATAACAAAAGGACTCCATTGACCGGCAATTCTTTGAAACCGGAGGCCAGGAATACAAAGAATTGACTGAATGTAGGCTTATAGAGAAGGTATTTGTGAGGGTTCTCCCTTTTGGTGGACCGGTGGTCACCATTCTCAGCGAAAGGCATACGACCGGGTGCTGGAGATACGTCATACATCTGATTGATATCTTCCTGAGGTTCCCTTTCCAACGCCTGAAGCATTCGAAACATATCTAAAGTCAATTCACTGAACTTCACCTGAAATTTATATAAAAGTTTAGTCTTAAATAAGTCTATAAAACAATGACCGCAGACCTGATCCGAACAGTTGCCGACTATAAGTATTTCTTGTAGTGTCAGATGACTTGACGGCACTTTTTCCATCGGCGGTGTATTCATTGGACTCAATCGATGCGATATAATGAGAGGTATGTTATCCATGTCCACTACAGTCACTATATTATCCGCCTTTAAATTTAATTAAAACTTTAATTTCGAACTAAAAATCAATAGAAATAAATGGAGACCTCAATGAAAGACTTGATTTCACTCAAGACTAGAGACCATTCGAGCTGATCGTCCGGATCGTAGGTCACTGTGTAGTCATCGATCTGTTTCGCCAATTCCTGGCAATCAAAGGTATGTCATATTAATTATTGAAATCGATTAACAGAATATGAGTTCCAAACCCGGACTAAATCGCGAACTAATTTCATTTTTTTGAGCAAAAGGCAAACGACGATAAATCGTGCGAAATATCTCAGCTTTTTAACCATGAGGTCAGCCCTCTCTTCTTTGCTGGCTTTGTTATAATAGCTCCGGGCTCTGATCGCAGAGTAGAATGAAAACGCTTCGTTCAAATAATTTGTTTCACTCGTTCGCAGACTATTTGCAAGTTTCAAAAATCAATTGAATAATTGTTGAATCAATTAATAATTAAATGATAACTAACTAATAATGATAGTAAAGCTGTCCTATTTTGGACGCTATTTCTCCGATTTGCCATCTCTTAAGACCGTACTTTTGGTCCAACACTTG
>LBFM01008673.1:2256-14566 GCA_000988765.1 Achipteria coleoptrata | reverse complement strand
AAATATTCTTCCAAAATTGACTAATAAATATGACTCACAACCATTTTGCTATCGAGAATATCGTATTATTGCCCAAATTCAGAGTTCAATGCTTAGAAATTTTTAGTTTCAAATTTCTGTTATAAATATCTTATATAAAACGAAAATCAAAGAAAAACTTTTACCCGAATATAAAAAATATTTCAAAATATGATATTTAGTAAAGTTTTGAGAAAAGTGTTAAAAAACAATTAAAATTTGATTTGTTTGAAGACTTAATAATTATGTCTCATATAATGATTATTATGCTATATATCGGACATTATTAGCCAATAGAGAGATGGCAACTAAACATTGGGTCATATCAACCAATAAAATGCAACATTTATTCACTCAATTGATTGGTTGACTGCAAAAATGTTTCAAATAAAAGCTTAAATTTAGTACTTTTATTCACACATATTAGTGTGTGTTGTGAGTAGAAAAAGGTTTAACATTAGTTAAAACGTTTGAGTCTAAACGAGAATTAGTTTAGGTGTGAGTGCCATATAACAAAGGGTCGGACAGTTGTCAGTGATTTGTCGTTTGCAATGTAGTGGACAAACAATAATCAATGTCTGCTAATCCACTAATGGCTGCCATTTATTAATGTATTTAATGTATTGAACTTATTTAAAGGTAAGACAATATTTTGTTTATTTTATTCATTAAAAAGAGACAATTAATTGAAATATTAGACCAAATGATTGAAACATTGATTTTTGGTAGTATTTGGGCGTAAACTGAGTCTAACATAATATTGAATATTAGTTGTGATTACAAGCTATGAGTCATATATATTATTATCACTTCAATTGGTTTTTAGTTGTGTTTAGGATTTTGTTTAGCGATTTTGCTTTACTTCAGCTGAACTGCGAAACAATGTTTGCTTTAATTACTTTAAAATAGGATTAAATAGTTTTTAAGGAATGAGTGATAGTTTGACTCAAAGAATATCCAATAATAGCAATGAATCGGTGGAGACATCACTCGTGAGAACTACTATGGAATCGATGCCACAACAGAGTCAACAAACACCTCAACAGTCCACACAACAGTCACCGACGGCTCAACTGCTGATCGGACAACAGATGTCACCGATTGTGACCTCAATGGATGTCTCACAACAGAACCAGAACTCAGTGAATGATTCTTCAAATAATTCTTCAGTAAATGTTTCAATGAATGGAACTCTTATTTCATCGAATGTTTCTGACACTCAGAACTCGATGTCATCGAATCCGTCGGTTACCACTTCTATGGCCTCAGTTTCGGTATCGAATGCGATGCCAACTCAGGGCTCAATTCAGGGCCAAAATACTCAAAGCCCTCAATTGATAGTCTCGTCATCTCAGCCACAGTTGGCTCCGACCACACAATCGACTCATTTGAATGCCGCCAATAGTATTATGGCTCAACTCTCGGGAGCGACCATTACTTCGATGGCTAATCAAACGATGCAAATGACGGCACAAACGGCTCAACACAACCAAATGCAGCCCTTATTACAGACATCAGTGCAACAGACGGCTGGAAATCAGATGAGTGTAACAATGAGTCAATTACCTCAGGTTCAGGTCATTCAACAGGGAATCGGTGGCACTCCAGGCACTTATCAGCTCCAACAGGTCTATCCACAGGGAATGCTTCTGCCCGGAAACCTAACCATTCAGAACGGTATGTTCAGCACAAATCAGGGACTTTCACTTCAAATACCTTTTTCGGGAACGGGAGGTGTCAGCACTGGAACGATGCCTATCACTTCAATTGCGTCAAAACCGCCGATTATGTCGAAAGGTGTGGCCATTTCGCCACTGACACAATCACAACATCACATGATATCACCCCTTAAGCCTCAGCTGAGCGCTCAGACACAACAAATATTAAAGCAAGTGTTGCCAACACAACAGTTTATACCGCACTCAACAACTAATCAAACGGTTGTATTCAGTCAATTACTGCCCCAACAAAATCAACATTCAGTCCATCAGTCAATACTTCCCGCAAATAATAAAACCCTTTTGGAGGCACAGAAAGGAAAGCCATTTGTAAGTAATCCACAAAAATGATTATTTTATTCAATTTAATGTTTGTCTTTAATTGAGTTATTTGTCATTTGTTTGATTTAATTGTATTATCAATTGATGTCCTCTTTTGCACGTTATTTGCCTCGTTTTGTAGGGCATGGGTTCTGTTCGCTCTTCATTTGGTAATAAGGTTTGTCTTAATGTCTATTTTGTTTGCATTCAATTAATGCATGAAATTATCGATTTTTATTCAATTAATTAATTAATTAATTGATTGATTTTACTTAAATTAAAATAATTAATATATTTGCCAATCAGATGCTGTCCCATTCGGCTGCTATTCAGCCAAAGTCACCGATACTTCCGGCGACATCGATCTCTTCACCACTTTTAGCCAATTCCCAGTTTAAGACACCATTTGCTACGAACGCAAACACAACTCAATTGATTCAAAATTCCAATTTGATAACAAACCCACAAATATTAAATACCTTTCAAACTCTGGGTCCACACCTCTGGACTACAAGTCCTCAATCAACGCATTTGGTTGCACCGAATGGTTCTCCTATTTTCATCAGAGGCCCGGGTCAGGGCGGGGAACATATGTTTATATCGACATCCAATATGTCAAACCCTCAAATCCAAGCGGTATCGATGTCTGCGCCGATTAATGTCCAAAACTCAGTGCACACACCAATACAAGTGAGTACAGCCACCACTCAAGTGACACAACATTTACCCCAAACACAAACTCTCCAAAACACAACTCTTCAGACAATATCTGTAAACAGTAATGTAAATACAACGACGAGTACTAACACTCCCGTCATTACCAGTCAATCGCAAGTAACAGTTCCGACGCCGACCACTACCAGTGCTAATAAACAAAAGATTTGCCGTCAAATCAGTTCTGTAGCGACACAAACAGCGAGTCCTGCTTTAGCCCAAAAGGTCGAGAGTACTACTAATCTAAAACCTATAGCGCCGGCAAAACCCAAACCAAATGTTCAACAAATAGCACCCAATAATAAACAAAATCTAAAAGATGTGAATTCAACGACAATGCGTTCTACGAGTGTCGGTACCACACAAACTGTTAATCAGCCGACAGTTCCTACATCTCAAAGCCGACCCCAGTCTAATAAAAGCGATGCCTCTAATCAAACAAACAAAGTATCGGTATCTGTGGCCACAGAGACATCTAAAGTCAATAGTCAGGTGTCGTCGAGTCGTATGGTTAGTGATGTCAACAGACATATAAGTGTCAAAAACAATAACAGCACTGAAACTAATGAATCAAAAGTGAATTTGGTTTCAGAGCCAATCAAAATACCGCCAAAAAAACCTGTGGTCGAGAAAAAAGACGCGTCCACTGAACAAGATTTGGATATTTCTGCCAATTCTTTTGCTCAAAATAACCACAAATCGATCCAAAACTCAGTTCAGACAACAAATAATGTCAATCAACTTAATGGTCAACAGATTCCAGTGTTGTCTGACCTCAACAGACAAGACCTATCAAAGCAGCCCCAGAAGGCTATCGTTAAGCCACAAAAGTCTCAAATTCTCACTCATGTCATCGATGGTTATATTATTAAAGAAAGTGCGAACCCTTTTCCGGTAAATGGTCTGTCCTATAGCTCTGATAACATAACTTTAAATGAAGAGAAGACTAATAATTCGCTGGAAATTATTAAATCAAAGAACAAAAATGAGAATTCATTGAACTCAAGTGCTTCGTCATCGAAGAATCGGTCAAATTCTGATCGATTGTGTCTCAATTGTGGCGCAAAACGAAAGTCAAACTCAAAAACTGCTAAAATTAAGCGATTTTGTAGTCAAATGTGTACTGAAAAATACAATTCAAATAATAAAAACGCTGCCAATAGTTCCCGACTTGTCTTATATAACTCAGTCACTGGACATCTCGATGATAATGATCTCCAAAGAGGACAAGAAATACCAATGGAGTCGACCACTGATTTACAGAAACAAACGGAAGAAAAAAAGAAAACGAAATCTTTGAAAAGAACTCACGAAAACTCTAATGATTTGGTAAGTCTTACATTCATTTAATTTTATCGATTTCTCAAAACAAAAACTAAACTCAATTTGATTTCAATTAATATATTCAATAAAACCTAAATTCAAAGTCTATGACATTATTTCGGATATTTTATGTTAATATAAACCAAATTTTTTATTTTAAAAGAATTTTATATAAAATTTTGTATATTTTATTCAATTATCGATAGAATGCAACCAAAAATGGAGACACAAATATTGGTAATGAAGTGAATAACCCAAAGTCAGCACCAATTCCTGAAACGGTTCCTCCAGTCAAAGGTGTGCTCCCAAATGTCTCCGCGAACGAAGAGGTGACTAATAGTGCGATCGCTGGACTCTATATACCTCCCGGTGGAAGGAATCCACTCCAATGGACTGTAATTAATATTATTATTAAAATTATAAACAAATTAACAAAAGTTTGAATTGATTTGAATGACAGGTCAATGATGTCTATGAATTTGTGCGTAATCTTCAGGGATGTACTGAATATGCAGACGAATTTCGATCACAAGAGATCGATGGACAGGCATTGATGCTCATCAAAGAGGACCATCTGATGAACACAATGAACATGAAATTAGGTCCGGCCCTAAAAATTTGTAGTAAAATAAATGCTTTACGAGAAGACGTTCAGAAACAGAGTTGAGTTGAAATAATCAATTCATTGTTTCGATAATTATTATCAATTCAATTGATTTAATCATTTTTATATACCATTTTTGGCAGACATTCACTCATTTAATATAAAACAAAACAGTATTGAAATTATTAGAGAATAAAGCAATTCATTACTTATTTATATATTCATTTGATTAATATTTTAAAGAGATATTCGAAAGTCTTCCCAATATTTAAAAGCAATTTCGGATTCAAATAATTTTGAAATAATATTTTAAAAGTAAAAATACTTTTCAATTATTCAATATATTTGTCATCAATTGATGTAAATTTGAAACACTTATCAATAAATAAATATTTCATTAATTATCGTATATTTTAATTAATATTTAATTTATTTCAAATAATATCAATTCAATTATCTTTAAATTAATTGCATTTTTTTGAGTTTACAAGTTTTAAATTGTCTCATATTCTTATAATATATAAACCAAAAAAAGTTCTCAAAGATATACAGATTTGACTCTGAAATGTATTTCAGATAAAACATATTGACTCAAAAATAAGATTATGCCCCTAATTATAATTAGCTAGAAAAGTTTATCAAAATACTCACTATTTTATTAATATGTAATATATATTATAATCTCTGAATTTTATCAAAAAACCAGTGTTTTTACGCATAAACTCAAGAAATAATGAGACAATTTTCAAATAATCGCAGCAATACTTTATTTCACAACTTTCTTGGTTTACATATTATAAGAATATCAGACAATTTAAAACTCATTGTTAGTAAAAAAAATCATAACATCTAACAGTTTTTATTCGTTATCGTTATTTTCTGTCGACCCCCTCCTACCCCATTCCCGTTACCTCACGTAACCACAATCCCCTTCTCCTAAAAGGGCTCCAAATTTGTTAGCAAAATAAAGATCTTTAATCGAGTTTTTACGACGATCACGAACCCCCTCCCCGTTTGCCCATTACCTACTCGCACTACCCTCCCCTCCCCCTGTATCATGATTAAGAACCGATTCTAACTAAATATTCTTAAATAGAATTTTATAAATAATTTGGTAGTTTTCGTTGAACTGCTGTTTAATTATGAATTTCTCAAATTATAGGTTTAATGAATTGAGAATATTATTAAATAATTGAGTACTAATTACTAATTATTAATGAGCTGATCTAGTTATGATCTAGTTATGATCTAGTTATTATAATAACAATCGATTATAATAAAAATTTCATTTTGTTTCTCAACAATCTTTAATTCTTTGCTTTATTATCTTAAATTCGCTTTAGTTATAACCTTACAGGTTTTGCTCATTAGACGTATATTTTCTATTAAAGAGGTTCTAATCTTGAACATTTTGGGGAGAGAGAGAGAGAGAGAGAGAGAGAGAGAGAGAGAGAGAGAGAGAGAGAGAATATGTTATGTGGAATAAATTTTTAAAGTATTGTTCCAAGGTAGATTGATCCATCCATTGCTCATTTGTTAAAAGTATGTCTCATTTAATCTGAGTTTTGTTTTCTTTAATGAAAGACTAAAATAATGAAACATAAATTGTAGTGATTTTGCAAAAAGAAGAAAATGAAAACAAAGTATTGACTTATTAACCGACAAATTATATTAAAAGTATACGAAAGTTATAAAACCATTTTTAGAATAATTTAGAATTTAATCTGTGAGTAGAAAAATAATAACTTATATACTATTTATTATAGCTTTTAATACGATTATTAATGATTAATAATAACAATAAGAAAGTTCAGTTCATTTTATATTTATTTAAATTATTATTAATTAAATGTATTTTAGAAAATAGTAATTATTTATAAACAAATTTCTATAAACAGATAAACATTGAAAACAACGGTTCATTCAATGCTTTAAAAGTCATTAAAATATTTATAACGACTTGCGATCAGAGGTTTGGTTTTGCTGTTAGTTTTTAAGTTCAATAATGAGAGACTGAGTCACTCAGAGGTCAAGTTTGAAGTAATAAATCGATTGTGATTCGGGCCGAATGTGCGGCACTAGCACTCGGGCACAACTCGGTCACATCAATTAACGCATGGCTTCAAATTTAAGCCAAACCTCTAAAAGTTCAACGAACTCTCATTTGGAAAGAAGAAGAACTAAACTTCCGGTTAGAAAAGTAGTTATATTATGAGCTCTCAGTCGAAACCTCGTTCGCTCTAATCGCTCGCACAACGCATAACCATTACCTAAGGCTCAGCACATTAATTGTGTTGATTGAGACAACTGTGATCAGCGCTCAGTCACTAAAATTTTTTGTTTGAAAAAAATTAAAAATTTTTCTGCATTTAAATATATACCAATAAAAAGACAAAATCTAAACACAATATAAACACAATTTATTTACTTTTGGCAAAAAACGAATCAATTTTGAGTAAATGTTGTAAACATTTGAGAAAATACTAGAATAGATTTAAATCAGTTGATATGAATGAGTGATGAATTCGTTTGACGCCAAATGTTGTCAAAAGACTAAATCAAATATAATGTTAAGCAATGTTTTCATAGAGTTATTGTTCCCATTTATTCACATTTATTCACATTTATTCCCATTTATTCACATTTATTCACATTTATTCCCATTTATTCACTTATTTGTCGTCTTCTCTAAACTCGGATTAAAACAATATTTTTTTTGATTTTAAGAGAAGACACTATTTTAGAAGATATGAATTGTGAGATGAATTGCTTCTTATAATTGATTGGATAAGATATCTAATAGAAGTTCAGTGCACTTGATTTCTCTCAATAGTAAAGCACATATAGTATTGCCAGCACTGGATCTAAACATTATAAATATCGGTATATTATCCGCATTCAAACAACAAGGAAGGAAAATATGAGCTAATGAACAACACTTTGACAATACTGTGTTTGGTATATCGAGCTCTACACTGGTCTGACACTATGTTTAGACAAATATTTGACATTAGTTTTGATGTTAATAATGGTTTGCTTCTCATTAATCAATAGGTTTTACATATGATTGAAATGCAAAATAGTTATGAATATTAGTGTTGTAATACTCAGTGATATAATTCTTTGTAGTGTTGTGTGAGTTCTTTAGCCCCAATTTGAAGGTCACGGAGTTACTGAGATCGGGTCTTTGGTGGCAGTTTCTTGTCTGCTCGGGTGGCGTAGCCCTTCACACATTGCTTAACCAATTTTCCGGATTTTGGAGACAAATGATTGAATATTTATGAGTCACAGGTGAGAGCATTACTGTGTTATCCAATTATATGTGTTATCATTGGTCTAATTGATGGCCAAATACGCCACTGATTTGTTGAGTTCAATGACTCAGGCATTGCGACTCTACTGTACACTCCATTCAATAGCATCAACATTGCTCTGACCAAGTTCTGGCTTTTCAAGGCCTGTCCTGCAGCTAAATCTTTTGCCTCATTTTTGAATCATCTTTTCGAACACTTCTTCACAGCACAACACATCTTCGCCCCCGACACTAAAGTAACACCTCGTATGCCAATGCAAACAGCAGTGGCATAATATTGTGTTTCACTCGTCAGTGCCCACCAAAAGAGCACTGGAATCCCAATGTTTTATGTTTGAGTGCAGTTATGCTTATGTTATGCAGAGTTCGCCAACTTTTTAACCAACGATTTGTTGCTCTCATCTATTGTCTCATCGAAACTACATTTCCTCTGTTTTTCATTTAATATTATTTCCAATTTTTGGCGCTTTTATTGCATTTAAACAAATATTTATTTGTTTCTTATTGTGATTCCACTAAACTTTGGCCAAAACTCCACTATTTATTAATAAAATCAACAAAAAAGTGGTTAAAATCTGAATAAGTGTTTGCAAAAAACTTTTTTGGAGAAAAGCCGAAAACGATAAAAAATAATCACTTTTGAGGTAAAGTTTTCTTTTTATCATCTCTTCTGATATTATCTGATAACTGAATACTTTGACACTTAGTTTTTGACAAATTTTATAAATAAATCAATTATTCGTATAACTAATAGATTAGTGATAACTATATTTTTCAAACTTTTTTCTTTGATTTAAAAAAACTTTTATCATTCATTGGTTTAATCATTTATTTTGATGAAAATTTTAAAAAAATGTTGAATAAGTATTAGATTAGTCCCAGTTTAACAAAGATACTGAAATGATCAAGCTTAAACAAGAAGCTAACATTTTTATTGAATTAATTTTGTTAACATTTGTCAAATATTTTCGAAATAGATTTGAATTTAATTGAATGCTTTGATAGAAGAGTTGTTATTATTGTGGAGATCGGGTCTAAGAGTTGTGTGTTTGAGCGGCTCTATCGGCACGACTGCCAATAGAGAGATGTAGTGGTTTGTGCGCATTAGAGCCAGTCCTACATTAGATCGAGAGCGCATTACTCGGTTGAAACTATTGAACATTAAGTCACATAACATGTTTAGACTTTGTCTCTCAAACCTTTAATTGCTTTTTGTGTACTTTCATATTCTCTGTTTATTTGGTCAGTCGTCTGACTCTTAGTATTCAAGTGTTGTTCAGACAATCAAATAAACCGATTGTTTAGAGTTGTGACTGAAAATTAGTGTTCACTTCTAATCATAAATCAATTAAAACTAATAAATATCTGAGCGATAAAATCGTTGACAAAAGTATCGAAAAGTGCTTCAAATGCCACAAAAAGTGCAATTCATTAGAAAAAAGCTATCATTTGGTTATAATAATTATGTGAATCAATATTTAAAAAGTTGTGATTAGAGTCTGAGTTAATCCTATTTTTCACATTTCGATAGTTTTGCAGAATTTTGTTTTGATTCTAGAATTATGATTATATCGAGAGATCTATTTATTCTGGGAGACGAGTACTTCTCATTTACCTCAAAGTCTAGGTATGCTTTCAATTGAATTGAATGAACAAAATATTTTGTTTAACTTAAGTCTTAATGTATTGAAGCGATCAAAGAGTTTGTTGTATCGGATGTGTTAACCATTCGATGGCATAAATAACTGACAAAATATATGTTGTGTTTAATATTTGTTTGTTTGGCTCCACTTTTATAAGTGAAGAACTTTTATAAAACCATTTTTTCCACAGAATTAACGCCTTTAGAGTCTTGTTTTGCCAGTTTATGAGTTACTCCCACTTATAACCACTCATACCTCTTATAGCCCGTAGTCGTGAGCCCATAGCTGTTGTTCGACTAATAGGACAAGCTATCGGATTGGCCAGGACTGGCTCAAGTACTAGTCAAACCCAGTACCCTGTTTGTCTACTGTTACAATTTCACTATCAAATAAGTCCAGTTCTTGTGTCTTATTTTCAAACAAAAAAAACTGACATTTCGTTAAACCAATTGATATCCGTTTGGATAAGATTTGTGCGAAATATACAAATGTTTTGAATGAATTTCAAAGCTATTCATAAATAAATAGTTTGAGAGGAAGTTTAGCTCAGTTTGAATGAGGAGAATGTTTTACTCACTTGCCCTCAACTTCAACCCCCACCTCATTCTCTTATTCTTAGTTCTCTATTCTGAGAATTCCCGTCGTTTAAAGCGAAGAACTTTCGAATCCAATGGTTGAGCACTAATGTAACGCCGAGTCCTTCACCTATTTTTTCTCTCTTTTCAGTATTGCTTTTATGTCCGATTGAGACCACATTCTCAATGAAACCAATATTCTATTGATATGTTCTTTTGTATAGTTGTAGTCACTCTTACGTCAAATATATGGCATTCTCTTCGCAATGACAGTCCCATTACTTTCCCTTTCGATGGAAAGGGTCGTTGACCGTCACTGTGGTATGCAATTCAATTCACGTGCACTTCTCTTACTCAATGCACTGACACTTTTATTGAATTTTCACCACAACTATAACAGAGAATCAGAACATAGCAGAGCACAGAATAAAAAAGATTTAAATTAATATTATTCACTAAAAATGATTGAAATTAATATTATTTCATTCAATCATTTTATTGTAATATTTTTAGTTTTATTCTAAAATTATTGCTAATAAAATGGCATAAATTTCAAAAATGACTCCGAAAATTGATTACCATAAATTTTATTACTCTCCCCCTCCCCTCCCCCCAACTGTCAAAATCTAAGATTCTGTAAATCAAAGACTCATTTGTGTATATCATATGTAATAAACATATTTTGTCATATTTGCCACTAATTTTGGTTAAACCCATTTTTCATTATTTATGACAAAATCTTTTTAATCTTTTTATTTTATTATTTATTTTTTCGAAATCGATTTAAAAAACATTAATTTATTCATTTGATTCAATTCTCTTAAATCAATACATAACTTAGTATAATATAATCTAGATTTGTATCACTCAAATTATTGAAACCACACCAGGCCAAGCTCCACCACTTCAGGGGGATAGGTAGGGAACAATAGCGACCGGGAATCCAAGATGGCGGCACCGGAAGTGGCTATTTTTCGGATAGATAGGAGTAAATATGGCGGTTTCCGGTTAAATGCAGTTTAAATTAGCCTAAATAGCATATAAATCCACTTTAGAACCGGAAAACAGCAAAAATGGCCGACAAAATGGTGGAAAAATTTCCGCCGCGCTTCGCGCCGCGATAGGGGTGAAGTGGGGTATTTCAAGTTTGCTGTCAGGGGGAATTTTAAATAATTTTTTGCGACAGGGGGAATGGCTGTCCCCCTCCTTGGCCACGTGTGATTGAAACCATATATTCAATTTTTATCTTCCATGGTTACCATGCACATCTAGCTCATAATTCATTTATTTGTATTCTTATATAAATTATTTAACCATGTTAAATTATTGGTAAATTATAATCCAACTTAGATTTAATTCTTTTAAAATATTTGAGAATCTTATATATAATTGTTTTAATAATTGTTTGATAATTAATTAGTTAGTGATCGACACAGATATCAATTTAATTGAAAAATCAAATCATAATAAAGCAAATAATAATAATAATAATAATAATAATAATAATAATAATAATAATAATAATAATAATAATAATAATAATAAACAGATTCTCTATATTTTAAATTAATTGTTATTTTCTTGGATCTGAAGATAGATTTTTAGATAATTTTTAACTCTTTTACTAAATTTTTTCTGTTATCGTAATATAATTTGAATTTTAGTTTGTTTTTTAGTCCAATTCTTAACTCATATTTTTCTAAAACCGGTTTAAAATGAATAAAATTATAATGAAAATGAGATATCATTTATCAAAATTTTCAATTATTCGTTTATGATTTAGTAAAATCAATTTAAATATTGATCATGTTCATTTTCCATGAATTTTATTCAATAGGTTTGCCTAAAAATGATAATAATGTTGAGCAGCAAAAAAACAAAAATCATAAATCAAATCCAAAATTATGTAATAAATATTTCAAAATCTAACCATGATGCAATACTCACAGAATATATACATTTAAGATAAATTAGTTTTGAAGGAAAGTTTTTGTGTACTCATATTTTAGGGTTGCATAGAGTTATACAAGGTCTAGGGGATAGGGTTGCCTCTCTCTCTCTCTCTCTCTCTCTCTCTCTCT
>LBFM01008641.1:14276-26583 GCA_000988765.1 Achipteria coleoptrata | reverse complement strand
AAGAAATAAATATTTACAGAAAGTGTTTAACAAACAAATTGATTATTTGCTGCCATTTTTCGATGCCTTACATTTGAAACTTCTTTGTTTTGTGAACGAGTGCTGATTGGAAACACTGTTACGTTTGGTCTCACAGTTGGCAACACTGGACACAGAATTACTCGAATGATATTCTGTGGCATTCATTTCCTTATCTGTTGGCGAACCCAAAGTCAGACTCGACATCGAAGACGAGAGATTCATAGTTGAGGACACGCTTAGAGTACTCGGATATTCCAATTCGCGGATCTCTCCGTCGTCTACCGGTAGACATGTCTCGACCATTGCCTCCAAACAGTTGACGAATAGCTCTGCGTTGTCCAAATTGGACTGGTATGACTTGGAAAAGGGACCGGCAAATCGCCACAAACCACCGAAACCGAACGCTTTCCGATTAGAATTGTATTAACATTGAATAAAATAATGATCACTCAATAAGTCTTACTCTGGAGATAATGGGGCTGTTGTTGTGCGTCTTCACAGGCGATCATATTCTGTATAATACTTTGGACAGCACTCAGAATCACCTGATCGTGACATAAGGACAATACACTTGTGATCTTTGCGTCCAATAATGAGTGTCTAAACAATATATTCAAATAAATTCAATAAAAATGTCCACAAATTTAATGATAAAATACTTACATAACTGGAAATACTTTTGGAAATACAACCGACGCTTCGGCTAAATATTCATAAAGTATTCTCATTTCGAGCTCATCCGTTGTGTTGCGAACCAGAGTTGCCTTAAATGCAAAACAAATAATCACTGAAACTAATGATTAAATAAAAGCCAAGACTCACGAGAATTGTCAGAACGAGTGCTTGAGTTGGAAACTCTGTTAATACTTCCGGATCTAAGAGAACATTGTCTTCATTGGACACCGAGACTCTGGAATTTCGATTTTTGTTAGTTATTCTTCTTCTTTCTTCGATCTCATCGGCAGCAATGGTAGTGTCTTCTGGCGATCCTCTGCCTCTACTGCTGGAAGCGCTGTTGTTGTCGGGCATAACAACAACACTTCCACTCGAAACAGAATTGTCACCACTTTTATGAACCTTTGGAGTAGGCATTGAAGAACTTCTTTGTGTTCGAAAGAGCGGTCTAAAAGAGTTGACGGCTTCGATGTCGAGACTCTTCCAGTGTTTGGCCGGATCCTTATGTGGTTGTGTTAGAGATTGATGTAAATTATGCTGAAAGTGAGAGTTCGACACTTTTCCCAGTTTTGCCTGAGATATGGCGTTCTGGTCTAACAGATCCCAAGATTTTTGTCGTCTATTAGTCGGAGTATTGGGATGTGAGGATATGGAAGCGGTTGAGGGGGACTGTGGGTGCAACTGATGCATCGTATATGAAGACGCGATTATTGTTATTTGTGTCGATTGACTCACACACGAAGACATCGAAGTCGATGGAGAGGGCAGAGGTGTTGGCGATGGGGTTTGTTGTGTGGGAGTTGACGGAGGATTCTTCGGTGATGTCGACGAACCACTTGTGGCCGCATTTTGTGGCAGATCTGATGAAAAGTTTTTAGTCGAAGGAGACTCTGAAACGAGTCGAGTGACCCTATGCTTCAAATGGCAACGACTTTGTACTTCTTCAGAGACCGACACCAGAGCACTGAGATATGGAGCGCTATCGACTGTCACTTCGAATTTGTCGCGTTTGTGCGGTTTGGCCACAATTCCTAACAACATATTTAGGATTCTGGCCGTTCGCGAGACTGTTGTGGGCGTCGGGTGTCGGAAACCTTTAATGAGATGACCAACGAGTGCGCAGTGAAAGTTAGATTTAAAACTCAGACCAACCGAATGATCCAATTGTTTGAAATGCCATTCCAGGGGTTCTCTCGTAGACATCATTATATGTTTGAGAGTCTGTGTCTCGAAAGTGGTCATAGAGTCGAGAGTATGTAAGTTCTGTTCCAAAAGTGCTAAACCGGAGGCATATAAAGACATTTCATCCAATTGTAGGACCGAAATGGCCACCCAGAATAGCGCCCTATGTATTGGAGATTCAGGCGCTAACAGAGGCTGGAGTCGAGTCAAACCCATTATTATAGCCTCAATCAGTTGCAAGTCTTGGAACGACTCGAGAGCTTTGACCAGAATTCGAAGCAATTGTTTGACCTCTTGATCGGTAGTGGATTTGGATATACAGCCGAATACAATGATAGCTCTCGGCTGAAGAGCCGGGTTATAACGGAATGCGAACGATTTGGACAATTCGATCCATTGCTGGAGCCAATCGCATTGGGGAATGTTCTTCATACAGGCCTCCATTATCTCCAACAGAGCATCGGTTATCACTTCCAATGAGGCCAATGGCATGCGTTCCTGATGTTCACCAATAGATTGATTAAAAGACCGGTCCTGAGGAAGATAATGGTGTCTATCTATGCAGAAATGTCTGCCGTGACTACCAGTGTTGGTCGACCGGAAGGCTGTGACCGCAGCCGACTTTACTTTACTTATTCCAAACAATAAATAAAATTTGGGTAAAGAAAACTCATCTAAACTCAATCGAAGCAGTCTTTGAGTCTCTCCACTGAATGACGGTTTAGTACAGGTGCACAGGGAATGGATTATGTTTATGACCAGCCCATGGATGGACGCTCGAAGAGATACGGGACCGGTATGAACAAGGAGTGTAACGATATGAAAGAGATAAGGCAAGTGATTGGCCACATCCAGACAGTTGTTGAACGACAACATCAACAGATATCGACCCAGAATTGCGATGTCGTCCCACATCAGGTGTTGCTCGAGAGTAGATGTCGGAGAAGTACAGGTCTTTTCAATGACTCGACACAATCTACTGATGACTTTCATAGCAACCAATTGGACGTTAGCGGAGGCCAATGCAACTGAAGGGGTGTCCAAATAGTTATTAGTTTCAGTAAAATAAATATAACAAGAGTTGACTTACCGGCGGTGTCCGCCATTATCTCTGCCTGAGAACTGCCCAGACCTCCAGTAACTGATCTTTTGATGAAACTATCGAGAGTTAAATCCAAAAGATCTGATACCTGTCCGATGTTTCCCCAGATTTTTGCCTGAATGGAGGGATACATCTCTACCTCTTCGATGGTTAATGTAATCAATTTATCGAGAATTGTGGCCACTCTTTGCCTCTTATTGTCGTCCGAATGTTTACAAAATCGGGTTAAGTTCGGGAGCCATGGAGTCATATATTCGAGACATAAATGTTTGAGTTCTATATTCGAAGCTCTAAAGCCTTGAATGCATTCTTCAAGAAATTCAAGCGTCAAATGAGAGGCATTTATCGCTAACTTTTCACTGATTTGTTTAATAAATATCGTATTATTTGATGGAATACAGAGACCCGCAGTTTCAAGGAGTTGGCCCTCAATTTTCAGATCAAAAGTACCCGTCAGAGCACATAACAAGTTATATGCAGCCGTTCTAAGATTGGGATCAGCACTACCCAGATTGAGGAGAGCCATATTGAGTAGAGTACCAGGAACATCCTTCGGGCGGATCTTAGTGTGAACAGTGACTGAGTCGGGTTGTGATAACTCCCAACGCGTCCGAATGTGAATAATCGCCTGAACTATACTATCGCAGTCATTGTGTATGAATGAAAGGGGTCCCGACTCGTTAGCAATGGTTAATGTGAACTGATTGTCGTCCACCAGACAGACCTCTTCTATCTCTGAAGCATAATAGACATCATTGAGAAGAACCGAATGACTCAATACTTTTGTCTTCTCGGCTGAAGTGATTTGAATAGCACTCGGACCCACTTTTATGGCAACTTTAGTGTCTTTGTGCGACAGTTTAAGCGCATTATTGAATACTTTGAGATCTTCTTCAAGCGATAGAGTGGCGCCGGGAAGTCTCTGCTGATCCAATTCTATATAATCACTCAGTCTTTGAGGAGTGTCTATGAATATAAGCTTTCGATTTCCTCTCAAAGGTATGAGGAGTCGGTCGTGATATTTGGAGTACTCCCTAACCCATGAATTACAGTTATATATATAAGTGGCCACAATCTTCTCGTATGCGATCTCCGGTAATACTACGAACCACTTCTGCAGGAATTCCGTCTGAAATGTAATCAAAAGTTAGAATTTATAAATAAATTATTTAAATTGAAAATAACATACTCTGAACCGATTATCAGCACAGGTATGAGTAAAATCAATGACCAATTCGAATGGTTTGTGACAAAAGGGTTTTAATGTGAGGATCACATGATATATAAGTAAATCTCCATTTGTTTCCCCGATTTTATATCTTCGGGCGATATAATAGAAGACAGGATTACCGGCTTTGGAAGTGCCGGCCATATAGAAGATGTTTAATGACTTAATAGACTTGAACTCATCCTTTTCATGCATATTATGTTTAGACATAATTTCTTCAAATTTAGTACTCGTCATATCCATTGAATTCCATTGAGAATCACTAATAGTCTTGTGTTCGGGTGGACCCAAATATGCCAAAAGTGTAGCCATTTTATCGAACGGACGCCTACCCACCGCTTTATGATCTCTAGAACTGGACAGGTAGTCACCAATCTTTTCCTGGTGATTCCATAGGAGTCTATGCAGTGCGTGAACGTTGGCATCACTGATGAAAGAGAGGTTATGGCTGGCCTGATGGTCAATGGTCTCACAATCACTGGTTATCTGTACGACCCAACGACGACCCGCTTCGAAGTTTGACCTCAAGAAGTCATTGAATGGAAGCATATGTTGCTCTTTACTGAACTCCACGTGATTTGCAATGTTTTGCAATATTTTAGACATAAGCATAAGTCCTCTTTTAATCTTAGCGGTCGGCTGTTTGTCAACGATTCCCATTTCATAGGGAGAGACAATCGCAGGATTTATGAATCGCAAGAATATTACAGTTCCGACGGCACTGATATTGTGTGGAAAATTAGGAAATCGTTTGTTAAGCACCTGATATAAACAGTGACACATTGAACGCAACTGTGAGGGAAAGCTCTCCGAAGATATGATTATTGCATTGAAGACTCTCTGTGTGAGCGCCAATAAGTTTCTTCGATTTGCCTCCACATCCTCTCCCTCTTCGAGTCGCGCAGAGTCTACTTCATAACTCAGATGGTTAGCCGGCTGTTCGGTAACTAATGGTTTGATCAGTGGCTCCAAAAGTGCTTTCAAATAAGAGGTTCCATAGATTTTGAAACAAAAGGCCATTATTTTTGAACCCAAACTATTGCCTCGGAATAGAGTTGTCATACAATCAGAGACTTCGACCTCTTTATAGAACATATTCCACAGAAGTGGAGATAAAAGATGTTTTGCATCGAATAGAGTGACAAAAACTCGGGCCAATTCATCCATTTGGGGGGTCATTACAACAGTAGCCAAAGCCATAGCTATAGGAAGTTCTCCTTTATCTCCAATCATAGTAACCAATTGAACCAACTGTTCGTAACGATCAGCCAAAACAGTTTCAGCCAACATATCGAACTCAGTCCCCTGTTGTAAGATTTTGGTCAGCACTTCCATAAATGCGGCCCGAGTTTGGAGGTCTTTATGATAACCCAAACCAATTGAGTGCATTAAACCGGAATCAATGTTAGCGCTGAGTAAATTGGACATGGCTTGTATGGTACAGGTACGCAATTCACTCAGTTTTGACGCCTGTATTCGATTGTAACGTGAATTGGCGTCATTAGGATTGGCCACAACTGACTCTTCTGTTGGAAGGGCTTCACTACATTCGTTCAGAAGATTCATAAATAGAGAGAAATATTTTAGGAAAAGTTGAGACTTGGCTTCCATGAGGTCTCCCCTATCACTCTCTTCGGGCTGAAGGGGAAGACTTCTTAATAAAGCTGCGACCGCTTGCATACAGGACTGGTCCAGATCTCGAAGAAGAGGAGTTAAGTCTGTAGAGCCGGGCGGTTGCATCTGATGGGAGTTACCCATAACCCAATCGGTCAGATATTCAACTAATTTGTTCCTGAATTTCATCTCTTGTCTGAAGGAAAGGTCATCCCTTCTGGACATCATTGCCTCAACTAATTGACAGACTTTTGTTTTAATGTGAATGAAGTGGACGTTATTAGAGTCCAGGTGTCGGACGTATCGGACAATCGCTAACATCATTATTTCAATTGAGGTCAGACCCAAGTGTTCAGTCGTGTGCTCCACTTTGTTCTCAAATACGCTCTTCATTATGAAGATTATGTGTTCAATAAATTGAGTGCTGGTCTCGTTGAGTATGACCTGACCCGAAGAACTATCGAAGAACTTCTCCACTAAAATCTTTATTTGATCGAAAAGAATGGGATAAAGAGTAGGACTGATCTCATGAGCGACCAGTTCTTTCACGTGTTTCTGGATCTGAGTTCCAAACTTTTCGTTGTGACAGACCAACAATTTTAACACCTGTCCAACAAATTGAGTGACGGGACAATACTGAAGTGAATCCTGTGCTGAGCTTAACATCGATCCCTTTCTACTCGAGTCGAGTAATAGAGAGACAGCGATATTAGATTTAGAAGAGGGAGACTTCCTTTGCAGACAGACCCCTCCCAAAGCACACAAGAAACCGGTCATATTTGCCCACTCATTGATTTGGTCTTCGAGTTCATGATCTGTGCTCTGATGTGAAGCACGCCTTTTACTGACAGTTCGATGAAAGCCATCGATCTGTCCCTCAACGACATCGAGTTTAGCTTTTGGATAACTGACCAGCAGTTTAGTGGCTGCGTCCCAATTCATAAATGTGTCCTCCCAGGCCTGTGAGCATCCCTGAGTGCAGTGCTCTATTTTTCTTAATAAACCCATAATTCTCTTCTGAAGAGCTGCGCGACCTGTGGTCAGAATATTACTGGAAAGGGCTAACTCTTGATAGACGTGATAATTAGGTAAAAGATAGGTAGCTGTGAGGTCGTCCTGACCACATCGAATGTCGGCCTCTTCGCAAAGCAGTGCAAAGCAAGACATGGCTACTAACACAGCGTCGATGTCTATTGACCACAAATACATGAAAAAGACAACCTCTAGTTTGATGTGTGCCTGTTTACAGATCGCGATATGAGAGCCCAGATTTGCGTACTCTTTGTGTCTCTGAAGGAAAGCGTTCCGACATTTGAGTACTTCTCTCAACCACTTCAGTATTTCGGTGTAATTAACGATTTGGTGTTGAATTAGTTTCTGTGATATTGAGAACAACACCTGTGAGGACACGTCCCAAAATGTATTAATAGGCGCCTCCGGGTTCCACATTTCAATATTGTCGGGCAAATGCAGAACCAGTAGGGCTTCCATAGCCTCCTGTGCGACGTCAGGCATAGACGGCTGATGGACCAGAGATACCAACCCATTGATAAGCTCGAGTGTACTGCTTTGGATCTCATGTCCAGCCTTTCCCTGATTGTTAAGCATAAGCATAGGGTTGGCGTGAATTAGTCGAACCATCCATAAAAGTAAGTTCTTATAACTGAGTCCTTCTTCTGTTGTCTTCTCTTTGAACTTAAGAGTCGAGACTTTGTCTTTCAGAGTAAAACTCTATTCAATTGATTTTATAAATAAATGAATGAATTATTGAAATCACTTATCGTTTAAATTATTGTTTGAAAGAAATTAAAGAAAAGAAATACTAAATAATTATAATTCTATGAGAGGTTACGATTAAATTTTATTTTAATAAAAAAGTATAGAAAAGATGACAGACCTGACAGAGCTATGAGTGGTTTGGAAAGTGAGAGAATTGCGAGAAATGTATTAATTGAAGAACAGTTTAGAAATCATTTATAAGAATTGATTGATTGATGGATCGATTGAATACCTGAATCATTCTGAGCGGTGTATGTGTAATACATCCCTGAGTTACTTTAGTGAGAGTATCCGTAAACATAATCCTAAGTTCAGGAGCTTTACTGTAAACGATGTCAATGAGTGGCCACCAAACAAGACGGGGTTGAGTTACGATTCGGTAGAGGGAACAGACCAATACAAAGTGATACATCGATGGAGAGTTCGGGTTTAGACACACCTTTTGTATTAGAAAACCACAGTTATATCAATGATTAAGGAGAATATTGGGACATACTTTTAGGGCTTCATTATTGTGAGGAGTGATTCGAAAAACAGAGACAAAACAGTCGATCATTAGATCGATGTCTTGATTGATGTTTGACTGACTTCTAATGAATGGCTTTGAGTTAAATAATAACATTTTCAGATCATTGATAACGGATTGGACTAAAGCGAAGACAACATTATTTGAGTCCAAAATGTTTATATAAGTGGAGGCTTTGCACAGTTTAACACACGTGACGGCAGCCGCTTCTGTCAACTGTTTGCTAGAACTGTGCGGAACTAATGCCTTCTTTACGTTATCGATAAACTGTCGCTTTCGGGTATGTTTTGGAGAACAGGGCGCTCCAGAATCGGCGTTCACTATTTCCTCAAGTATTTTAGGGCACAGCACTAAAAGCATTATCTGAAGCGGCCATACAGTCGCTCGACGTTTGTTATTATTTTCGGCAAAATTGTCCAACAAATCGAAGAGTCGGTCACTACAGTCGGCTAACTCCTCATTAGGCTTACGTTGGAGTTCCATAAACTCTTGTGGATATGTGTCCATCCAATTCCAAATCGCTTTCTCAAGACTTGTCATTAGAACCAAATGAGCGCTTTTGCGAAGACTTCGGAATTTGAGATTCACTTCATTGAAGAGTTTGATGAGTCGACTCACGTCTACATTAATGTGTTGTATGAGCTCTATATCTATAAAGTCTGGATTCTCTTCATTATTATTGGACAGTTCCTGAAGTCTGGCCGATATTCGGCTGAAGACTGCGTTAAAATTATTTAAACTCAAAGCAAACAATACTTTTGAGGCAAGAATTTTGAGCTGAGCTGCCATTGGATTCTCATTTGGAATATCAATGAACTATAAATTAAATTATTTTATGGATTACTTGTAAACTCGAGAACTGATGTTTTCAATACCTGACACAACTCTCTGAGCAATGCCTTTACATTCATGGCCTCATCGAAACGAGTGGTCTCTTTTGGTTGACTACTCAGGCATTTCTCGAGAGTATCCAAAACTATAAGCTGTGACTCATAAAAGTTTCGCTCGAATTCCGGTTGGATTTGGCCGTGAGTTTGGGTCCGCTTTTATTTTAATTATATTTTAAATATTAGAAAATAATTTTAATTAAATATTTTAAACTTAAATAAAAAGTCAATCTTAAGATCAGTTACCATATCATTGACTGAATGGAGAATTTTAGTCAATCCAGAGATGACTAACGAAAACTTGTATTTACTTATATTAATCAACGATTCCTTGTTTTGCTCCACATTTATCCGCGAATGACTGGTTTGTGGACCACTTCTGCACGGGAGCTGTCAAACGGCACAGACATTCAATATTTATTAGTTATTCTCAATAAAAAGCACTCAAATGAAGAGAAATTTGTTTAGAACTGATTCGACAGACAATCTTTTGATGATATGTTTGTCAACGGATTTACAAATTATTTGTCACTGAATTACCTGTTCTTCGAAGCGAGTGATAAGCGAAGAGACCCATTCCACTGGTTTTTGTGTGGCCATAGCTTATGGTATTGTATTAGATATTCAATAATTCATATTTTGTTTTGATTTAAAAACTAATGAAAACAGTATTTAAACAATAATTAAGTCGAAAACAAAAGCAAACATCGATTGAAGCGAAAGGAGTGAAGCGATCGAAGAGAGAGTGCTTTCAGTGAAGCGATCCTATCGTTGAATAGCTATGAAATGGCACTCAAACCGATCGATATTTAGCCAACAGATTATAGCCAAGAGAGGGATAACACTCTCTGAGCCGACAGAGCGCTCAGACCTGAGACAACCGATCGATACCACTCTCACTACTCATAACTTGGATTTAAATATATTTGATTTGTTATTCAATTGGATTTAGGATTTCATTCAATGAGATAACAAAAAATTATTCACAAATAAAAGTTGACATTCAATGAGAAAAATGTCAAAAAATATTATTTTAATTTATTTATTATTCAAAACAAAAACAATAAATGAATGAATGAATGAATTAATGAATTAATCTCTAGTTTTTCATTCATAATACTATTGTTAATACAGACGTACATTAAGTTTACGCTTTCATTCATTAAAACACTGGATATTATGTTCACAAAAGATGTGCTCACTTTAAGGGGCAGTAAATGGGATGTCATTGGATGCCATTGTATCACATCTCTGTTGAGACTCTCCTTCAGGGGATCTACTCATCGATCAACTCATTTGATGTACTCTTTGAACGCAACCAACTATTGATTGACAATTATTTTACCATAAATTATGTCAACTTATTATTGCTTTAAATGAGTCTTTCATTTATTGATAGATTCATAAATGTTGTCGTTTTTGGTTGACTTTATTTATTTTTGTCTAACTTTTTAGCGCTAAATGTGTTTCTGTTTTTGTTTTAAATTTTAATTTAATTTAATTTAAGTAATCATTTATTTTACGAAACAAATGGCAGAAGACATGGAAGTAGACAACACTCAAAAGAAAAGTAGTGATGTCTGTCCACCAGCGCTACCCATTCCATGGTTTGTGATAATTAGATATTTTTAGGAAATTTTTTTATAATTTGAATAAATTTGAATAAAAGGCTTGAAAAGTATCGTCCGATTGAATTCAAAGACATTATCGGCAATAAAGAAGCGATTAATAGATTTGACATTTTCTCTCAAAAGGGGAATATTCCGAATGTAATTCTTTCGGGACCTCCCGGTGTCGGGAAGACCACAGTATGTCAACTGAGTATCACTTACTATACGACTACTAAATAATGTCTATTGTTTTCAGACTATCCTATGTTTGGCTCGCAATCTATTGGGAGCTAATTATAAAGAGGCTGTCCTCGAATTAAATGCCTCAAATGAGAGGGGCATTGATGTGGTCCGCAATAAGATTAAAATGTTTGCTCAGACGAAAGTGACTTTAGAATCGGGTAAACATAAGATAATAATATTGGATGAGGCGGACAGTATGACAGAAGGGGCTCAACAGGCCTTACGCAGAACTATGGAAATATACTCAAAGACAACACGTTTTGCTTTGGCCTGTAATACATCGGAGAAGATAATAGAACCGATTCAGTCGAGATGTGCTGTCATTCGATTCACTAAATTAAATGATTCGCAAATTGTGGACAAATTAAAGGAAATCTGCGGTAAAGAGAACCTCGAATATAATGAAGAAGGAATAGAAGCCCTCGTTTTTACAGCACAGGGAGATATGCGTCAGGCAATCAATAACTTACAGTCGACCGCCGATGGCTTCGGATTTATAAACAGTGATAATGTGTTCAAAGTTTGTGACGAACCCCACCCCCTATTCATTAAAGATATCCTTAAGAACTGTTTGGATAATAATATCGACAAATCTTTAAAAGTAATGAATGATTTACACAAAATGGGTTACTCTCCCGAAGACATTATCACTAATGTGTTCAGAGTAACCAAAACCTATCCTTTGCCCGAATATCTTAAATTGCAATATATTAAGGAAATCGGTGTAACACATGTGCGTATCGCACAGGGAGTCAATTCTCTGCTACAATTGTATGCATTGATTGCAAGACTTTGTAAAAAGACTTTAAAACCAAATAATGAATAAAATTTTAATCAATTGTTTGAAACTTTTTTCATAATTCGAGGAAAATTGTGTGAACTTTCGATTGAATTCAAAGTTTTGTGTATCTCTTCGAAGGTTTTGTTAAAATCTCCGAAAGTCGGAGAAAATAATGGATTGTTATTAAACACTTCATTTGATTGTTTGCTATTATTTTTATGTTTATCCAACTCTTGTTTGAGTAAAGCATTGATTTTTTGAGACTCAGTCAAAGCTATTCTCAATCGTTTCACTTCATTCTCCAGTTTTGTTATGTATTCCCCCATTTGTGGATCTATAGTGCCTTTAATTTAAACAATTGTAACTTTTTTTAATTAACCAAAAATTGAGTGAAAGATAGCTTTACCTCTTATTAAAGGCATTATAATGACCTGTTCTTTGGATAATGATTGAGCTGATTGTGGTGTAAACGGACCTTTGGTTATGAGTTGGAACTGTAGGTCTGCCACAAAAATGTTATAAAAGAAATATAATAGAAAGCATACCTCTGTTCTTAATTTTCAAGTCCTCTAATTCCTGATATAAGGACTCGAGAATGTGCTGACAGTCTTCTCTCACAAACTTAATGTTTTGTTCCAATTGTTTGACGCGAATATCCG
>LBFM01008641.1:0-14216 GCA_000988765.1 Achipteria coleoptrata | reverse complement strand
GTTACGACTGTCGGTATTTCTATTTAAATAACTGATGTATTCGTGAGCGATGGGAGGACTGCAAACGCTATCATATCTGGCAATTGGAGGCAGTCGTGTGCTCTTTTTTATAGACAATGAATTGAGTCTTACTTTAGTAATATTGTTATCATTTATTTTGGAGTTATTTCCAAAAGCAATGCGTGAACTGAACTGTTGATGTGGTAATGGATGTGTATTGGATGAGGTGGTTGTGGTCGCGCTTTCCATCAAATTATTTATCGCAACTGAGTTGAGGCCAATATATAAAAGTTATGTATAGAAGTCGTATAACTAATTATCGACCGCTTCCTATGCAGTGAATCCATTAGTTTAATAACTTATTTATAATTTTAAATGTTTTTCAATCAATAGTGTTGTCATAGAAATCGAAATAAAAAATATGTTTGAATTGCTTTTAAAGCTTAATGACATTCAAACTTATTTTTTCTCTTTTGACATAATTCTAGAGTAATTCAAAAATTGAAATCAATCAGAACTAATGTCTTAACCAAAACCAATAATCAGTTTGAGTGCACAGGTAATGGATTTCAGGCGTAAACCCATTTATAAAAATTGACTAAAAGTCATGAAAGTTAACTAAAATATTGACTAAAAGTTAACTAAAATGCAAATTAAGTGCAAATGAATTATTGATATTTACTTTCAATTATCATAAATCTATTTCGACATCAAATTGAAGAAAATAAATCAAAGGATTAAAAATGTTTGTATAATGAAAAATATTGAGCTTACCTAGTTACAAACTTGTTTCCAGTATAATCAACAACTTTTTCAACAATTTCTCTTTTAATAAGAAAAAGTCTTCAAACTATTGTTCCAAAATCGATAAAAACAATTATAATTTCGTCGATAATTACTATCTAATGATTAATATATAAAAACATTAAAAAATAATCGAAAAAATATATGAATCAAAAGAAAAAGATATTTAAATGGATTTCAAGTCATAATACAAATGAAATAAAATAAATGTGAATTTGTTTTAATACAATTTAAAAATGGAATTTAAAAGAAAAATCAAATTCTAATTAAAAGAAAAACATTTACAGAGACTTGAATTTTAAAGAAATAAAATCTCATTTTTTACAATAAAAGTCAAAACTAATTAATGATCGAATCAACAAAATAAAAGTCTTTAATAAGCAAATTGTAATGTATTTATCGATAGGTCTCTATTTATTTTCAATATTTAGTAAATCAATTGTTTATATAACTTATAGTACATATCATAAGGTCTTAGAGTTATGTACAGAAAGATTATTATTATTATTAGTATTCATTCATTCATTCAATGAGAAGCCGTTTTACAATCAATGGATGGTTACAAAAATCAATTGTGAATTCGCTTTCAATATATGGATAATGAGATCTATTATTCAATCAATTCATTCAAGATTTCGATTATTATATTTAAATAATTTATTAGATTTCGTTTGTTTTTAATGAAAATTTAAAAATATTCTGAGCGAATAAAATAGAGGCGAAGCGAAAACACATTGTTTTTTCTCCAAAAAAAGAAACAAAACGTTTTCAGTAATTAAAATATATCTAAAATTAAGTTATGGTATAAAGCAATTGATTGAAAGCTAAACTCTTAGACAATAATTACAATCAGCGACACTCCCATACTTTGACCGTTTGATCGACAGAACCGCTCACCACATAAGGCGACGTCGGATGAAAGTCTAGATTCGTTACAAGTATTAAATCAATCAATCATTTAAGTAATAGCGACGACAAGAGATACCTAATGAGGTACAGAAGTGGGAGTGAGCGCTTTCCAACGTTTTGTTCAGTCGTTTATTCAAAATATCCCAAACTCTAATGGTTTTATCATCAGAACAGCTTATAATATATTTGCCCCCCGGATGCCACGCCACCCCTCGCACCCAATTGTCGTGACCTATCAAAGTGAATAGACAAACACCGACCGACACGTCCCAAACTTTAATAGTTTTGTCGCGCGCACCACTCGCCAGAAAAGGACCGAAAAGTTTATTATTTCGTTTCATCTGAATTACAATCAATTATTTTAATAACTTTTGAATTTTAATTACTTTTTTATTTTGAGACTCACTTCATCTGAAGCTTCGTTTACAGAATTGGAGGCGGAGTCGGGCGCCCACGCAATGCATTCAACGGTGTGGTCGTGATCTTTAAGGGTTGCTTTTATATCTCCGTTGGAAACAATGTGTTCGTTAGTACTGAGTGTCCAAACTATTATTGTCTGCGAAATATATTCAAACATTAATCCAATAAATGGTCACTCGTTAACAATCAATGCATACATGATCTTTAGAACAGGTGGCCATAAGAGCCCCGTCTTTATGAACTCTAACCATTCGAACCCAATCTCTGTGTCCGGAAAACGTTTTAATACAATAACCACTCATGACTTCCCACATTTTAACAGTTTTGTCTCGACTACAAGAGACTAAGTGGTCGCCCGCCGGTAGGAAAGTGACAGACGAGACGTTGTGGTCGTGTCCATAAAGAGTCTTAACGCAGACATAGCTCTGGAAGTCCCATAACTTTATGGTCATATCTGCGGAACTGCTGGCGAGTAGTTTGCCGTTTGAATTAAAAGCTAAGTCTTGAACAGAGTCTGTGTGACCCTTTAAAGTACGTTCGTAGTCACCCGTCTCGTAATCCCAAACCTTAATAGTAGCGTCTTCTGAGGCCGACACAAAACAAACTATTATGGGATGGAATATAACTCTATTAACGGGCGCTCTGTGACCCTGAAGTGCAAATCTTTCGGGCGGTCGGGGAATCCATTCCGTTGGCGACCTCTTGTCGCGCATCGGAGCCCCAGATATATATTCTTTTTCTACTTCTTTCAGCCTTACTTCCAAATCAGTAATTTTTTTCATTAATCGTATAACAGAAGTCCATTTCTTTTCTAACATTCCGGACTGTGTTCTGTCCAAATCATTGGGCTGTCATTGGAATTCAGTGTTAATTCTATTTATAGTGTATTTAACTCTAAGAATATTTATAGCAAACTATTAAGATTGAAGAGATGACCACAAACTTATAGGATATCATTTTGGGCAATGAATCGCAAAAATAAAAACAAAACTATTGTTTCATATAATGTGTGACCGAATTAACACATTCTTTTGAAAGACCTTTTCCTTATATTGACTGAAATTACGAAATATAAAGAACTAATTAATCAAATTTTGTGTCAAATCATTGGTAAGATTCTCAACGAAATAATAAATCATATTTTAATTAGGATTTTAAAAATCAAACGATTATTGGATTAAATAAAAATTTATCATAAATTTAATTAACTTATTATTCATTAAAATACTAACAAAAGAGAATAAAAGCGATTATCTCTGGAATCAAAATAATTATAAAAAGAGAGGAAATTAATCCCAAAATTAGATAAAATCTGTTAACCTCTTTCTAAACGTGAAGAAATAATAGTGCCATTAATTATACCTTGTCTCTTTATTTATTTATTTCTCTCTATATATATTCATATGTGATTCATAACTATAATTATTTAATTTAGTTGTGAATAGTGTCAAAATGAGCATGACCATTTTGATAGTAATATAGATAATATATCTTTTGGCAGTTTATACCATATTAAGTATATTTCTATTGAAAAAACGACTCCAAAATTGATTCTCTATTTGGATATAAAGAGCATAAGATATTCACAATAATAACAGTATATCACGAAATCATTTGTAAACAATTGGTTTCGATAACAGTCTCTTTGACTTCACTTAAATTTTATGATAAATTTATGGATATATTCTTCGTATTTGAAAAATAGCCGTCGATTTGTGGCAAACAAATACTTGTAATTTATATTTATTGATGTCTAACACAAATTCAAAGCTCGATTAGAGGGCTGTCCAATGAATAAAATAAACTTAATTATAATAAATTTAACGGACTTTTGAAAAAACACAATGACTTGAACTCAAAGATCATTTTCGAGAAGTTATTTGTTTATAATTTATCAAAAACTGATTTTCACATCAAATCAAACGAAAATTTTATTTTATTTTAGCGAAAATAAGAACTTCAAAAGTGGGCGTATAGTAAAAACACTAAACATTAGGCTCGTGGTCATCATTAGTGCATTTTTTCATAACTAATTAGAAGAGTATTAATAAAAAATAATAAAATAAAAGATATATATTAACCAGTTTTGCCTCTCGTTTGAAAGCATCGAAAGCATCGGTGAAACCACTGGAATATAAATAGTCTGCAATCGCACTGTTCCTATAAATTACAAATAAATAACTTTTTTCAATCAAAAAACAAAAATTCAAAATAAAAAAGAGTAAAAAAGGAGTATTTTTTAACTCTTTTTCTTCTATTTGTTTCAAGTATTGAATAAAATATATGTAAGAAATGTAATCAAATTATTTATTGACTATTAATGACAGATATATATATTTTTATACTTTTTATTTAAGCGGAAGAAAAATATGTAATTTTTATTTTATTCAACCAAAAGATTGATTTATTCGTTGAATTTGTTTGACTATAATTTGTGTTTTGCTTTTCAACTTATTTCAGAGGATTAGTGGAGGAAAAAGAAATCAAATGAAAGCGAAATTTTCGGCACAAATAAAAGCAATCATTTATTTATACTCCAAATCAATGATAAAATAATTTTGAGACCAAAATAATAGCGATTTGTTTACTATTGGTTTAGAAGACTATGAAAAACATATATATTTTGATCGGAAAGCGATATATTTGTGTTGAGATTATAAACAAAATAATTAATAATAAATAATAATTATCTGAAAGTAACCCAAATTTATGGGAAAAAGAGTTGAGAATATTTGAGACCCAAAAGAGTATTTAACCCAAAAATGATTAGACTTTGAATGTTTAAAATGCGTCAATGAATCCCAAGAATGTCTGGCATTTAAAATATTTTTGGACACATCTATCGATACAATTGTTATCAATGTTTGAAATTATAATTAATAAATAAATTTGTGTGAAAATGAGCTCCAAATGTGAGTTCAATTAAATGGCAAACTTTGTGCTCGGATTCGGACATAAATGTGATTAAAATTGTAAACAATAATTGTTAAGACATATGACTCACAGCTCTTCGCGCTGGCGTTGAGTTAAAACCATTTTCATCTTTTCATGCAATTGATTGGCAATTATTTTATCACTACTTTATAAAATTTTATTTAATTTAATTCACAATTTTATAAAGACTTAAACAAAAATAAATAAATTAAAAATACAGTAATAATCACATCAATAGTCATTCAATTGGATTACTGTTGAGTCTAAAAGTCAAGAAATTATTGTAAAAACGATAACACAGACGCCATTCACACATTACGTAACTAATGGTAGGTTAGGTGAGAGGGGCTTCACAAGAGTGACAAGAGTGCAGGCAATGCACTCTTACCCTAATCAAAGGGTAAAGAGTGGTGCAAATCACTTACCTAACACTTAATTAAAGGAAACAATCAATTTAGTGTAACCAAACAATACAATAGTCAACATTTCTTTCTTTTCACTTTTCATTATTTGCCAAATATTATTTAGGTTATACTAATTGATGTTCAAGGTAAATTGTTAGTCAAAACTGCAATCATATTAGTGTTAAAGAATGTGGGTGGTCAAATCTTATTCAATATTATACGTATTAAGTGCCTTAACCTTAACTCTCGATAATTTCGATTATCGATAATTGAGTCTTAATTTTTTCGGCTAAAAAAATTCAATGCATTCAATGTTCACATAAGATCTCATTCGCAAAACATATTACACTTTTAAGGCTTCAAATAATATTTCCCCAAAAAACTATTGAAACTCAGATTTGATCCCAAATAAAAAGGAGTCGTTTTCCTTGATTTAAAACACAAATATATAACTCATTAAATATTTGCCGAAATGAGTCACACAAATGATATGTTGGAAAAATCACATCATTTTATACATGGATTGACTTAAATGAGATACAACTGCTCTACAGATAGCCTACAAATGGAGGTAAAAAAGTTTTATTTCTCCGATTAATCAATAAATTTATTGAAAAACAAAATAAAAGTTTTTTACAGTTTATGAAAAAATGAGAGCATTTATTGATTAATTGACTCGAAATAGAAACTAATTTCAAACATTTGTCGTCTAAACCAATATTTTTGTTACAAACCAACCATTTTTATAGCGATAATAAAAAGTCTATTTTTTAAATCATAAATTAAACCCAATTATTATGAGTTCTCAAACGTTGAACTCATTATTTCAGCGAAAGTGTCGATCGACTCATTTTCCATCAAATTATTCAAATTCAAAACGGATTTGTGGGCCCTATTCTCAACATTTGACATAAACTTTTGACTATAAGTATTGATCTTTGGATCACAATCTCTGAATTGGGATTTATTGTCTATAATTTCCTTTATTAACCACTTCTCTATGTCTGCGAATAATAGTTTAGCGTTCGATAGCTGTTCTTCATTCAGTTGTAACTGTTTTCCAGTGCCCGAACAGAAACCCATAAATGGAAGTTCACTCTTACTATTCTTCACTTCTTTAATATCTTGTTCTGTGAGCTCAGAGAAGAACTGTTGAGACGTCGACTCATTATGTGTCTCGAAATCACTTCTTAGGCTAAAAGAGATGTCTTTAACTGAGTTAATGCAGTCTTCGTTCACTTCGGGTTCTAATTTTATTGATTTTAAGTCTTGTGTCATATTTTGGGTCAGTGCTGTCGTGTGTTCTGTTTTGTCTATATAACTGTCAAAGAATTTGTCGTCGATTTCAAAAGAAAAGTTCATTTCTTGTGATTTTTTCGACTCAGGTTTGGGTGAACTCGACTTAATTCTCTGAGAACTGAACTTAGGTTTCGGTGAACTGGTTCTGAAATCTTGTGATTCACCGAACGGTTCATTAAAGATGTCATTCCAATCAATATTATCCTCTGTATTAATGTTAGTCGACTTCAACGGTTGATATGCTGTCCGAGAGTTTCTAAACGAAGGAAACGATTCATTGTATTTAAAGTCACTTAAATCTAAAACCGATTCAAAAATATTAGAAATAATTTCTTTTCTCGTCGTCTCTGGTATTGAAAACGATTTATTAGAATTTGAATCAATAGTAAGAAGAGATGAATAGTCAGTTGTTTTTGAGACATTGGTTTTATCCTTTAATTGATTGAAGGCTTTACTCACACTTCTAAATGATTCTAAATTTTCATTACATTTCAAATCACTTAAATCAAAGTCTTTAAAAACATTCTTTGATTCACTTTTTATTTGTTTACTAGAATTAGAATCAATTGTAAGAATAGATGAATAATCAGTTGTTTTTGAGACATCGTTTTTATCGATTAAATGAGTGAACGCTTTACCCAAACTTCTCAACGAATCAGACGTTTGATTACATTTCAAATCACTTAAATCAAAGTCTTCGAAGACATTCTTAGCATTTGATTCACTTTTCAATTGTTTATTAGAATTTGGATCAATTGTAAGAAGAGTCGAATTATCCACTGCTTTAGAGACACCGGTTGTACTCATTAAATGACTAAAGGCTTTACTCACACTTTTGATTGAATCATAGGTTTCATTAAATGTCACATCACTTAAATCAAAGTCTCCGAAAACATTCTTAGGATTTGATTCACTTTTCAATTGTTCGCTCTTCAGATCACTACTGTTTGGGACATCATTTCTATCAACTAATTCATTGAAGACTTTACTCACATTTCTGAACGAATTAGAGCTTTGATTACATTTCAAATCAGTTAAATCAAAGTCTCCGAAAACATTCTTAGAATTTGAGTCACTTTTCAATTGTTTACTAGAATTTGGATCAATTGTAAGACGAGTTGCTTTTGAGACATTTCGAGCCATTGAATGACTAAACGATTTGTTGACACTTTTGATTGGATTAAACTTTTGATTGAATGTGAGATCAGTTAAATCAAAGTCTTCAAAAACATTCGCCGATTCACGTGAAGTGCTTTTAAATTGTTTACTCTTCAGATCACTATTATTTGATTCGGTCTTACGTTTTCGTTTCACTCTTGAAATACCGTTTGGTTTTGACATTATTTTAATAATTGATTAGAAATACACAAAACAAATAAAAACCTTTTTTTTGTTAAAATCATTAAAAATGTGTTTAATATTTATTATGATTTTGAGTCAAAAAATAGCGCAAAAATAAAATGAATGTATTTGTTGTCAAATAATTGGTTGAACTCAACATTGATTTCATCACAACATCCAAACGTCATATTCGCGCCTAAAGTATGTCTTTATTAATGTGTTTTCAAGTATTATATTCAAAGATTTGAACTAGATCATCCTATTTTATATTAATTTATTTTGAAAAAATATCTTGCTTTTATCTCTCAAATATTAAAATAAATCAAATCTTAATATATGACTAATAGATGTTTGATAATCATGTTATAAATATCCTGATTAATTAAAATGTGTTGTATTATTGGCGTCGTTTATGAATGAGTTGTGTGTAGTCGAGTCGCCCAAAGAGTGTATTTCCTTTTCCTTTAGTGTTGTTTCATTGCTTTCTAAGTAAACGTTGCATTCAATCAGTTTATGGTCTTTTAATTCAATTCAATTCTGGTCTTATTTTTTGTTAAATTCTCGAAATGAGAGCAAAGGTTTATATTAATTAAATGATATTAAAGAGAATTTAATTGATTTAAATTTCTTATATGTTTTAGTGGAGGAAAAAGCGTATGAGAAGACTAAAGCGAAAGCGAAGGAAGATGAGGGAGAGGTCCAAATAGACGGACACCCATTCACCGGTCAAACATCTCCAATACACGACTGGCCTATGAGGACAACATTTGTATGCATTTGATCTCTGAGATAATGACAACACTAACCAGTGATTGGATGCGACCATTGATTGAATGCTTTATTAAATGTTGTATTGAATGCAAAATGAAATACTTTGTAATGATTTCCTTTACAATAAAAGTGTTTTTAAAACCAATCATTTTGTGTCCATTTATTGAATTTAGTTTTAAATGTGAGTCAATTGAGTGGTGAGTTGTATGCCATGTGCTCTCAAATTGGTTTTCACACATTTTTCAACAAAGGTTTCGAATTTTGATTACATTTTATTATAGCATTAAATATAAATAAAATATTGATTACAATAAAAAATAAAAATGAATATCATTTTGAAATAATCTTAAGAACAGATTCAATGGTTTAAAGGACTAGATTTGGAGATAATTGTTATTCAAAGCAAACATTTGAGAGAATTAATTGAAATAAATATTTTGTTTAATTAAATGAATAGTTAATGGTTTAACAGTTTCTGTCATCGAATTGATCCTTCTTTCCGACGGCGTCCGGATTAGCCAATGGATCCAAATCAGCGAACAGACTGAACCAAGAGGACAGGTCTTCTTTTTTCTTAGGGTTCTATTTAAGACATTTATAACAATTTAATTAAAAGGTTTTAATTTTAGTATAAATTGAGTTAAAAACAAATACCTTATCTTTATTTGTATTCAAAATGACTTTTTTGTTGATTTCTTCGCTTTTGTCACTTTTGGCGATCGAAGCGCTCATCGAATTCATTGTGTGATTGAATGCGTTTAAGTCAATCAACTGACTCGGCATAAATGCATTGCCACCTCCAACACCAGCCCCTCCATTAGCACCACCAGAAGCCTCTAATATAGGAGTTGTCGGTGCGTTGAGAATCTCATTGAGAAGAGTCAAGTCATCCAATTTGTCTCCATTTGAAGTTAGGATATCTGAGTCTTTGGGCACAGCTTTAGAGGAATGCATTTTTGCAAAACTAGAGTCTAGTTTTTGCTCAAAATTGAGATCAAGTAATGAATTGCTAGCATTTGATTCTTCATTGGAACCATTCTTCTGATTCTTACAATGTTTTGACTTATTTAGACTAGAATTAGGAGTTTTGCCCACATTTTTGCTCTTTTTATTGGATTTATTCTGCATTTTATTTGATTCTTCGTCTCTATAGTCGGCCTCAAAGAATATCAGTCTATCCCTGTCCTCATCATCTTCTGTGTCATCAAATATTTTGCGGATATCCTCACAATTAGCGGTTTCTTCGGCCAATTTCTTACTGGTTTCCGACAATTCCTTAAGAGTAGTGAATTCGTAATATTGATATCCTTTGAAGCTTTCGGCCACCGCTGACATAGTTTTGGATGTCTTTCCCCAAAAGTTAAGCAAAGCGTTCTGATATCCGATTAAAGCATTAGAATACATATTACAACGACTGGCACTCAATAAATCAATTTTTTGAATTGTGTCCACTTTTAGTTTATCGAATCGGACTTTTGTTTTGCGGACATGACTCTGGACTTTACGAAACTTTTCCAACTGTTTATAAGTGTCCGGATCTAACTGTTGGGACACATCTTTCATCCATAAGAGGGCTGCCCTGTAGGCAGTCCTCGCTTTTTCCATCTTATCGACGGTTAACATAGTGTCGGCCACTGCTCTGTATTGGAATGTCTCCACTTCTTGATAGAGTCTAACCAATGGATTTCTCAGTTGAACTCTTTGTTGTGCGGTATAACACAGGGTTTTGCCCGAAGCGGACATCATTTTGCCGGCTCTGGTCTTATCTAGTTTAGCGCATTCCTTAAGGAATCTTCCCTCAGCACTCTCTTCATGTGCCAAACCACAGATCCTGTCCTGATATCCCTCCAGAACTAGAATCAACTCTTGACACGACTCGTCAATAGATCTTAACAACTAATTAATCGATTGACAAAAATTCATTTGAGAAGAGCTCAAACTATTGAGAGGACATACCTCCAGCTTAGCGTCGAGTTCTGCATCGGAAGCGACCACACAGTCGTCTTCTTTGCGCTTCAATTTCCTAAGAAATGTCTGTTTTGTCTGCCAGTAATGTAATTGCATTTTAGAGAGAGTCGAGTCATCGTATCTCTCGACGTATCGGTCGTATTGAGTGCCGTAAATGCCGTTTCTGTACACAAACTCATTATTTATTAAAACATTTTTATAAATTAGAGGAAATTTAAGATAAATTTTCAAACAATTTGTGCTTTCATTCAATGAATTATAAATCAAAACCAAATAAATCAGTGATTACTCACACTTTTGACATAATAACCAATCAATTGATTTACGAATCAAATCATTTAAATTGTCTTTAAAGTGATTTCTTGGAAAACATCTGTGAATTGAATACGTTATCAAAACAATAGATTTTTATCGCTTTTATGACAACAATTTCTATACAAATATCTCAAAAACTTTGTTACGATTCCTAAAGAATCGGGAGATTAAACCATTTGTAAATACCTTAAACACCTAATAAGGAACAGATTAATCATTTAACAAACTTGTTTTCTTCAATAAATTACCAGGAATTGGATCCAGGATACAATATTCTTATCAAATGATCATTTGTCTAAATAATCAATTTCTAAACAGAGGTACAGATGTGAGCATCACTTCCTCAACAATAGGGTACACATAAGCAAAATGTTTATATCGTAACAGTGTTTGTGAGTTAATAATGCAAATAACGGTTCCAATGCGAAGGACTTTTCAATGAAAAGTTTTCATACAAAGTATTTATTCATAAATAACGTCTATATATAGCGAACCCTTCGCTAAACGTTTTGTGAATCCATTGAATGATTTGTGAGAATATTTGTGAGACTTATTTGATGTCTAAATAATTACAATAAAATCAATGGAAGAAAAGGCAAATCAAATGTTTTGATTGAAGTGTTAAACACACAAAAGATTATAACATTTTTGACATTTTGTTGAAAAGAATTGATTTAAATAAAAATAAATTAAAGTATAATTAAAATCGATTTTATGTTAGTTTACTACGTTTTGAAAGGAAATCAATTAAAACATTATTCAGTTCACAGTTCAGACATAATCCGTTCAATGGCTGACAGTCAGGCCTATTGTCTTCGGAGGACAAACCATTCCTCGGATATGATTGATGTCTTCGACCGTATGTTCAAAGATGAGTCGATGACTGACTGCGCCCTTATGTGCGCTGAGGGCCACGCATTGAAAGCCCATAGAGTGGTGCTGTCGGCCTCTTCGCCATTCTTTAAGTCTGTTTTCGAGCAGTTGTCTAATCAATGGCCAAATTATCCCATCGTTTATATGAAAGATATGCCGATCAGTGATCTCAGAGCTATCATTGAATTCATATATAGAGGAGAAGTGACTGTCGGTCAGCAACAGCTCGAGTCTGTCCTCAAATCCGGGGAATCGCTAAAAATTAAAGGTCTCATTGATATCGACCGAAGAGAAGGATCTGATTCTGTGACCACTATTTCGAGGAAACGCAGGCGTAGAAGACATCGAAGAAAGTCTTCGCACAACGAAAACCATAAGAATAGCGAACAACCAGAAGATGAGGACAACAATGAAGACAATCGAGACTACAATTCATCCGATGATTACATCAGTGAATATTCCGATGGAGACGGAAGTCGTCACTCGTTGGCAGACACTCCGACAGATATGAGTGGTTCCCGCACTTACAACGAAAGTGTGGGCGCCTCTGAAGATGGTATCGAACCCTCCAAACTACTGGAACAGTCTATGATCACCGGAGATGTAAGTGTTGTTTCCTTTGAATAAAATGATAAATTGTGTGATAATTGTGTTATGCATAGACTCAGGAGAGTAATAGTATTAATCAGTTCTCGTCATCCAATCCTAACCTGATGTCAAACACCGACGAAGAAGGTATCACTCATTTGTCTATTATTTATGAATAAATTTCTAATAAATATATTATAAAAGACGTAAAACCGATATTATTTGATGAGTCGATGTGTTTGATGTCTCACATCTCTAATGACTGTAATTCCGATTCGACACTAAACCACACGACAAATGAGTCCCAAACACCTCTGATTCGTCCGTACGACACGTCTGGTATTCCATCCATACCGGGAACCAGTAGTTCGCAGAACACTTTAAGGATCCTTTCGGGTTAGCAATACTTTATTCATTAAATTGTTTCAATGGTTAGGGGTTTCTGTGTTTTCATTAAATATAGTATTTATTATATAAATAGTTTATAATAGAAATAATTGTAAATAATTTGTTGGACTGAAGAGCACTGAATGGGTGCCGACGTATCGTTAGATAGCAGTGATTTGCATCGATATAATGTTTGAATACATTTTACAGAAAAGCGTAGATCAAAATCGTCGTCAGGAAAGAAGTCACTACACTCTAGACTCGGCGTTCAGTCTGTATTCCATACACGACAGCAGCGGTTCCACTGCCATATCTGTCATCAGGGGTTCACCGCTAAACGTAATTTGCAGAGACATATGCAGATCCATAACTATTACCGAAATAAGTTCGAGTGTGAGCTCTGTCAGAGACAGTTCTCGTGGAAACACACACTTAATATTCATAAAGAAAAAGCACATAATATTAAAATATAGCGCACCATAACTGTCACAACACTTTTCTTCATTTATTCATTACTTCATTAAATCATAATTTAATTATTTCTCGTATTTTATCGAATCATTTATTATTCGATTTCCTAATAAATCGAATTAACCAAAGATTTGTCTTTAATTGTAATTAATTTCATTTTATTAATAATAATAATAATTATAATTAAGAAAATTTAGTCGTTATTTGAATTATTTTATGAAAAAAACTGATGAAAATTATTAAAATAATGGCTCAAATGGTTGTGATTTGTCTGTTATTTCAGGTAAACCCAAAGGCGGACACTATTGTCATAAATGTCAGAAGAGATTCGACGTTCGCGACAGTCTTGTCCGACATATTAGAGTAATTCACGAACAAAACTATAGTCACGTTTGTGGTCAGTGCGGACGACGGTTCACGTGGAGGTCAGCATACCTGAGACATACCAAACATATTTGTCACAAACAAATCAATCTTTAAATTATATTTTCTATTCTAACCATAAACTCATTATAAGCTTTTTTTTGAGGTAATTATTTGTCGATTTATTATATCTGTTTTCTATGCTTTGCTTTTATTTAATATTAATTTTAATCAAATATAAAAACAAATATTTAGAAGAAAAATAGTTTTGAACAATAGATTCACTTTTTTACGATTGAACTGCTTTTGGAGGCGCTTTCGGGGCTCCTGTTTGTGTAGCGGCCGACGCTTTAGTTGCTGGTTGTGCTC